>JAWPHD010007639.1:0-126191 GCA_037043455.1 Cyrtodaria siliqua
CATATAAATATCACAAAACAATCCAAGTTTGTATTTGTGGTGAAATCCGTACCTAAGTCAAATCATAGGCCTACTCAGGTCAAATCGTACTCATTTTTTAAGAAAACCTCGACCACATTTTAATGTCTTTTTAGTATTTAAAATGCATTACAACTTTACTTTAAACTTCTTTTATTACAATAATAGATCAAATATAATCAATAATCAACTGAAATTAGATTATTTCTAATGAAATACAATAATAATTACGATTTGACTTATTTCAAAATGTCAATGAGTACGATTTGACCAAACTGAGAGTGATTTGTCTTAAGTACGATTTGACTTAAGTACGATTTGACCGGATACCGATAAATATTATGGATATGTACTGTTCACTGATTTTTTAAAAATGTGTTTTGCTTAAATTTACTAAAATGCATTTATGGTTTCGCGATAAATCACTCCATATCGAGGGGTCAGCGCAAAACTATTGTAACTACATATGAATAAAAAAGGAGATACAATAGTTTTGCACTGAACCCGCGATATGGTCACTATAGATACATAATGATTCCCACTGTTTTATTGCTCCCCCCCCCCCCAATAAACAACTGGTAATGGCAATCATTAACCACACACACACACACACACACACACACACACACACACCGGAATGAAATGGAGTTTACGATTAGGTTATATCGGCACAGAAAAACCTAAGCGGGAGATGAGATGACGGGTGTGTATATGAACGGTATTTTAAGTGTGTTTTAAGATAATAAGTAAATGATTTTTGTTATAATAGTAATATACGCATTATTACATAAGAAGTTGAGCGAAAATAAACTTATTTAATAATACATAAAAAATGTATCGTTATTAACAATATACTATATTGTCATATATTTTCTATTTTCAGGGATACGAATATATGGTCAAATGGAACGGATATCATGTGTCTGATTGTACCTGGGAACCCGAGAATCATATGTCGCTGGATCTCACTACACATTACATTCCTCCGTCAATCAGACAGTTTAGTATCGATTGAGAGAGCGGTCGATGCCAGACTTAAGTCAAGAAATCCTAAGATCGATGTTTTTGTAGATTTAGACCTTATCGATATGTGTTTGGTAACGGAAACTCTACTAAGTTGTGTGAATTAGACGATTTTAAATTACGGAATCTACCAGAACACTGGTATATCACTTTTAGCAAAGATGGGTCCGGGCGGAAACTTAGATTCACTGTCAGACTTTCTGTGCGCTTATACTGAGAAAGATGTTCGTGATATCATCGGGCGTTATGACTGTAAAGACCGTTCCCATTGAGCGCTGCCAGGTCTATGCCTGTACAAAGGCATGCAACTTTAGTGAAATTTAGTCACAGAAGAATAGTTATAAACTTGTCAGTGATGATAGTTTTTTGAAGTTGTATAGTCAAATTATGGTTTAGTTTAAACTACTTCATCTGATGTTTATATTGCACTGTATGCATATTGTTTTGTGTTGTGATTTACTGTGTCCACCTATACCATACAAAATGTCTTGTACCCCATTAAAACAGATCAAGTGTGTTGTTGCAGATTCCCCCATATATGATAGTACAGCTTGTACCCCATTAAAAAATATCAAGTGCGTTGTTGCAGATTCCCCCATATTTGATAGTACAGCTTCTTTTGAAATTCAGAAAGGTGCGTTAAGAAAAATTGACCCACATGATGATATATATGTAAATTGGGGTTTCTGGACCAAAACGAATACGACCCAAACAACCCCAAAATCCACCCCTTGAAATAAGCTGGGTTAGAGTTATATTCTGAGATTTTTTAATAAAAGTTGAAATTTACACCTAAATCACCACGTGATTTACTCGATTTATTAAAACTTTTTTAAAATAGGGGTAGTGAAGATTGCAAGTTTAATTTTTTTTAATAGTTATCAAAATTACAAAAATATTGCTTTTTTTTGTAATATAATTATAAAATGTTTCTTTAATACAAAACAAATTTGTTGATTTGTTATGGTAAAGGAAGACTGCAAACGAAAAACGAAAAGGTATATAAAACAAAACGAAAAGAAACAAGCTGCAAACTATGCTAGCATGTCTTTTTTTTTTATACTATACCATAAATGTAGTATAACATTTGTATCTACTAGATGTATTTTTATCTACATGAAACAATAAGCCGTTAAAGCATGGAACTTAAAAAATAACCATGCTCAACAAAATATGATTTTTTTTATAAAACTCCTACCGCAAGGTGCCGAAATAAGCTGGTCCAGTGTTATATTCTGGGATTTTTAATAACTGCAAACTTTAAAAAAGATCTAGTAATGTCACAGGAAGAAGAAGCTGGATTTCAAAAATCTAAATCATGTCATATTTGTGGTAATGGTTTTGCAACAACTCTTACAAAAGATGACCCAGGTCGTACAGTAGCATATGAAAACTCCGTTAGAAAAGTTAGACCATTGCCACATAACTGGAAAGTATAGGGGAAGCGCTCATGGCATATGTAATATTAATTTCAGGTTGACTTTAAAAAATACCTGTTGTGTTTCATAACTTGAAAGGATATGATGCTCACTTCATAATGCAACACATCGGAAAGTTTAAACGAAACATAAATGTTATACCAAATAACATGGAGAAGTACATGGCTTTTATGTTAGGACAAAGTTTGGTGTTTATTGACAGTTGTCAGTTTATGTCTCAGTCATTAGAAAATTTAGTAAAAGACATCCCTTCGTTACTATACACCTCTCAGGAATACTCTGGCGACAAGCTAGAATTAATAAAACGAAAAGGCGTTTATCCTTATGATTACATGAACAGTTTTGAACGCTTCAAGGATACTAAGTTACCTGGCAAAGATAGCTTTTATTCTCAATTAAATGATGAGCATACTTCAGATGCAGATTATGATCATGCTAAAACAATATGGAAAACATTTAAGATTAAAAATATAGGAGAATATCATCATGACTATTGACACATTTTTATGCTTTAAGGTTAGTATATAATTGTATATGTATAAAACTGTAAGAATCAGTAATTCACAACTATTATACGATGATTTAATTATTATATTATGAATTAATGAAAGTATGTACTATGCATCGTTCAGGCCTTTGCTTTCATATAAAAGTTCAACAAGCCTGAAAAGAGGATACAGGCGTCGAACAGGAAGTGTAAGTCTTCCTCAGAATAATTGCAACATCACTATTATTTCAATTTTCTGATATATGCATATATTGCACAAAAGACACAAACCATGCAAACAGTCCAAAGGATTCTAGATAAGGGAAATGTGAGTGTTTCCGCTTTTTATAAGTCCATTTTTAGGTGTATGCGTTATTCAAACCTTATTACGAATAAGACATTTTTAATATGTATTACACATAAAGACACGAAGCAATAGTTAATACATGCAAACACAAAATCCATTAGATGTCTATTGTAATGCCAGAAATTGCAATTTATGTCTATTTTAACGATGTTTAACACCAGTTTGAATTAAATGACAACAAAGAAGTATTCATTTGAAATTGGAAACTATTACATGCATTTGCAAGATAAACATAGAAGATTAAGGGTAATACATAGACTACTGTACTAACTACTATCCATGGCAACTATTGGTTACAATTGGTACAGTTGTTACAATAAGACCTTCTTCACATATTCTTTGTATTTTATTATAGTCATAACCTATTTGTGTGCAAGCCGAAATAGTGCAAACTGAATGACAGTTACCAAAAAGAGATCAAAAGTACATTTTGCCAATGACGGGGGTAGTTGTGACAATGACACAGACTATCACACTGGGGTCTACGTACTTCCATGAACTGTTCCTCATTGATCTTAATATTAGTATTTAAATTGTTATTGTTGACAAACGTATACTTTTAGCTTTAATATTGTGTGTGAAGTTATTGAAGATGCTCTATAAAAGAAACAGAATTGAATGAATTGGATGTTGTTAAACGGATTATCAATACATTATATGTCATTAAGACCCGTACCAGAGAGAGGGGAGCTATACTTTGGAATTCGGGAACCTGCCATAATATTAATAACAAATAGATTACTATAGTTCTCTAACTTAAAGGATACACAGGACCGCCAATTTACGCCCGATCAGACATACGAGGCTACCTCCTAATTCTTCCCAAATAACTCAGCGACGAAACTCAGTGGTGCCGGAGAGGCTTGGACCCGGGTTCTCCGGAATTCAAGTCCACCGTGCTTTCCACAGGGCCGTAGGCTATATGCGCTCAAGGAGGGTGACTGCGTTGAAATGCATACATCTAAAATGCTAATACTTTATTATTTCAATGATACAGTTACATCCAAATGGCTGGGGTTCACAACAGCCATTCTTTTCCAGAAAATGTGTTTATCTGTGTGTTGTTCTAAGGCGTATACTCGCTCCGCTAATGTACCAAGAGAAGAATCTCTCAATGGCACGTTAGCATGTCTGAACTGTCACGAGTTGCATCATGTCTGTAAGCCTTATATATGCCCATCCCATTGCTACGATTTGATTAGTAATATCAATTAAGGGCAAAATCTTTGGAATAATAAAAGACAATTAATAGTACTCATATCATATCTCGTTTAAATAATAGTTAATATTATAACTTAAAATTACAATGTTGAAGCTAGTTAAAACAACAACAGCAACAAACAAAAACAAAACACATTTACACATTAATCATCGATACCATGGATATCGGGATAGTACACATTTGAATACTCCGAAAACTATGTCTGACATACCGGTACTAATTACTACAATAACATGTTTTTTTTGGTAGTACTCTGTGCGAATTAAGGGTGTACATTTGTAAAACAAATTTAAAATTAACAATATAGATCATTTAAATCCTGAAAAGGGAGGTAGGTGCAAGAAATGCCGTTCTTAAGTTTTTTAGATCGTATCTTAGATTTGTTTTCTCTTTGGCTGCAACTGCTTTGGTTATTCAGTAAAATTTTGGATACATTCTGAGGTGTTTCTAATTAAGTATTTATATACACTGAACAAAATTGCTAAGTATCAACTTTTGTATCTAACCTAATTTTCTTATTTTAAATATATTTTAAAATAGATATATGATAAGTATTTTGTTTTGACCCATAATTTGTAAAACATTTATTTTTTGTTTAAATTGTTACATCTTTTGAGAGTTACCCTCCCTTTATATAAAAACATGAAATGTACTGATAAAACACACAACATAGTCAAAGATCGTTTAAAGATATACAATTCTTAAAATTGGTATAAAATAATAGAAAAAAACATAAAAAATTGACCCATTTATCGCAGATATTCCATCTATAAAAAAATGAAATATGGATAATCTTAAATTACCTCCCTTTACATTGAATATTGTTTGAAATTCAAGTAACTGTAATTCAGCGTTAACATTAATATTTCGAAAATTTCTTTTGCAAACGCATTTGTAGTGGTAATGCTAGTAAAACATGATGTCAAAATAATTTTAAGCGGCATATTTTAGAATTAGGAACATCGAAAGCATCACTAATTCGAAGTACTTAATAAAATCCTATATACCCAGTTGTATCAGTGTTATAACTTATTTCTAAGAAAACACATTGACTTAAAAGATTTAAAATATGTTCATGCAATCAGAGCAAACGATTTACACTCGTTATGTTGCAGTTTAACCGTATCTCTAATCAAGCTCAAAATACACAAAACAATGAGAATATTATTGACATATTCTTAGGTTGATACTTAGCAATTTGGTTTAGTATATATATTTACATAAACATTTAAGTGTATTGTTTACTATTTTTTCTGAGTATTGACTTTCTTGTTAAAGATTTCCTTTTCATGGGATATACTTTTATTTACACTGTCTTGTCAAGAAGGTGTAATAGCGAGGTAGGTTGTGTACACATAACATCAATTTAAGTTAACCAATAGGCCGTATTGCCTACTGACCGTTCCAAATGGCTTATCCTGAATTCATCACTCTTTATGTTTGTATATTGTCCCATTCACTGACTATTTAATTTGATTTTGTTTTATTTAGTTTGTTGTACAGTGTTAATCTACCGTGCAATTGACTTTGAGTGCTGTGGTTTATATAGAACTATTTTTCTCAGTTTATGTATATATGTATATATGTATATATAGATGCTGACAATGCTGCTGACGAAGCTACAGTATTCAATTTATTTTATCCATAGCTTTATGTCAATACCAAATTGGTCCATAAATTGTTTGCCTTGACAATGCAGCGGTCTCGCGTTGTGGTTTTATAAAATATGTGACTTGTAAACATCGTTAAAATAAACATTTACTGACGATAACAGTTTCAATTCTTTAAATTAATTTAGGTCTTCTTAATGTAATACCTCAACAAAAGTCACATTCTTGATAAATATTGCTGTTCTTAAACCTAACTCTGAAGTGATTTTATAAAAGAAAGTGCACAACTGCAAGTTATAAATAAGAGGTCAAAGGACTTCGCTCGGCCTCGCCCCAAACTGCTCACATGTTAAAGAAACAATTACAACAGCAATTTCCTAATATAACTTTATGTAAAACTGTGACTGGGGTCAACTTTTACCCCAGTATCGCCATTTAAACAAACTAGGTAAATAATAATAAGCTTATACTACATGCAAAATACGAGAGGTGTTCAACTTATAATAGAACACTTTCATTGTCTAACTGAATCAACTATCTTGAAATTCTCGCGGAATATGTTGCTTTTAATGTCAAGTCTAGTGATTCATTCGATATGAAACATTATGACATGCACTATTATACATCTTCAATTATAAAAATAACTGCAATACAAATGTTAAGACAAATGCTTTTAAAATGTCGATTAAGGTTATAGTATTCTGATATGTCCATGTCTGAACGTAAAAAGTGTAATATGCATTTTTTTGAAATTTGTCAATTTTCAAGATTTCAGCGAAAATTAACATGCAATTCAACTATGAAAATGATTAAATTTAGGAAAGCTTTAGTTCAAAACATCAACTGCAGACATTTTTGTGATTTCCTCCGCTATAAATAAAAACAACAAGTTTCATAAGTTTCTTAAAAGAAAAGACAGAAAAAATATATAACTGAAAATTAAGGGGCAAAATACACATTTGCAAATAATGATTAAAATCATATAATTTTTTTACCAAAGATATCTTTATAAGGTAACGATATACATCAACAATAATTATTCATTTTTTTTATATCCCAAAATATGATTAAAATAGTTATTTTGGTTAATTTATAAAATTATCAGTAACATACGAGCAAACTGTCCTATTATCTGTAAATTTCTTAATATTGCGGTAAAAAGTCGAGCTTTTAATTCAACGTCTATATTTTTGTCTTAAAACAACACATACGATCATATTTAAATTATAAACACAGTTTTAAACAATTATGGTATGCATTTAGTGGAATTATTTGGTTTAAGGTAAAACCCCACGGCAACAGAATCATATAGGTTTTAAATTGGAAAAAAGTGTAAACTTAATTCAAAATGTAATTTAAAACGAACCGCGTAAATTGGCGATTATTTTTAAATGCATACGTTCTAAATGACAGTTTTACATCATTAAATCACGTATTTTTTATGATAATCACTTCAGCTGAAAAATAACATCTTAAACAAAAGTCTTCAGTTATAAGTTGAACACTTCTCGTATTAGACACTTAGCTCATGTACGGATGTAGATTCTGAGATTTTTAAAGGCTTTTCTTTAATGGCTTTACTCAATGTAATAGTGTGACCCACAGGGCGGGACCAAACTTGAGTCATTTAAGGGTCACCATTTGAACAGACTTAGTAGAGAACCTTAAGCTTATGCTACATGCAAAATAGTAGACGTCTATCTCTGGTAGTTTCAGAGAGATTGTTTTTAAAGATGTTTATATATAACTCTATGTAAATATATGACCCCTGGGGTGTGGTCAAACATGACCCAGGGTCACCATTTTAGCAAATTTGGTAAAGGACTAAAAGCTTTCAATACATGCAAAATATTTGACGTCTAGCTCTTGTAGTTCCAAAAATGGTTTGTTTTTAAAAGAATATCCTATATAACTCTATGTAAATATGTGGCACCAGGGCCGGGGCCAAATATGACCCCAGGGTCACCATTTTAATTTGTATCTGTAGCAGGCCATAAGCTTATGCCCTATACAAACTCTAGAACATAAGGTTTCAGAGGAAACGATTCTTTAATGAAACCTGATTTTCATTTAAAAGGGGAGATAACTTTAATAACAGGAACCAGCTACCCTGTTGGCACTGCTATCATGGATTTTTTCGTTCTCTGCAATGTACTCCATAACATGGTACCAGTAAGAATTCAATTACATCCGCCTGAGTATCTGGTGAAAGACTCAACAATTTGCCTATGAACTGTAGTTATATACTTGACTAAAATAGTATATAATAGGAAAATGAGTGCCGTTTGTAAAAACAAGAGCGCCGCCAAACGGGACATTACACGCCCTTTTCCTTAAGGTTATTATGTGTTTTTAGGTTAAGCCTATTTATTTTACAATGATTGTGAAAAAAGCCTATGGCCGATATCAATCACACTCGTTATCATGTTATTATGTTTATTTCGTTAAAAGCATTTCCTATGTGAGAGGTTAAAATAAGACCTTGACCTTCGACCTTCTTACAAAACATGCTTCATCTTGGTGGGTATTACTAAAAGGGTTTCTGATCTTGACCTTTAACATTTTGCCTTCCCTCCCCAACCCCCACCCCCAAAAGAATTAATAAGATGTTTTCCTTTTAGCAAGGGCAATGCAATTGTGAAATATCAAGAGTGTTAATGTAATAACGTTATTCAATGCACTTGTAAATATCAAGAGTGTGAATATTATGCAGTTATTCAACAAAATGTGAATTTCCATATAAGACCATGGTGGTCTTGACCTTTGACCCAAAACAATAGCTCCTCCTCTCACCTAGAGCAAGGTACCTTTGAAGTTCCAAGAGTGTGGGTATATTGGTTTCAAAGTTATTGTTCAGAACAGGTATTTCTATATAAGGTCATGGAAACCTTGACCGTTGACCTACTGACCCACAAAAAAATAATAATAAGAATCCTCCTCTCACCTAGGGCAATGTACCTTTAACGTTTCATGTCTTTTTTTGTAGCGACTACTGCTCTAAAACGACTGGATGGGTTTTCATGAAACTTTACATGAATGTTGCCCATGATGTGTAGTTGATCCGAGAACAAATTGACGTTGATGTGAATTCCACGATTGCCGCCAAAGCTAAACATATGTTATTAAAAAAACACTTTGTAACGACTACTTCTTGAAACCTATAAGTGATATTGATATGGGACGTTTTTCTAAAATAATCAGCATGACATGATGTTGGTTCTTGCCGAAAATCGTTTTAACTTGTCATTAAATATGGCTGCTAGCGGCAATCTTTATTTACATAGTTATATCGTAAAAACATGTTAGCGACTACTCCACAGAAACTATTTGACAGATTTTCATGAAACTTCACAGGAATGATGCTACTGGAATTAATCCTAGAAAAATTACAAGCCCGTGTAAGGAAAACTCGACCCCCATAAAAGAATGACCTCCTTGTCTTTCTTTTAATGTAGTAAAATGACACCTGGTCAAAATTCTATGTAATAGAATGACACACCGGTCATCAATTTGTTCTATCGTGGAATGAATTTTTCAAAAATACAAGTAATATTACGACCCCTCTTACGTAGAAATATGACCCCTGTAAAATATTGACTCGAAGTAAATTTAATCTGTCTTATTTAAAAAACAAAAACTAAAACACCTTTAGGTATCATTCAGTTTATTTATGAATGGTTCAAGGAAGTAACTTTTCGCGGGTTGCAATATCCCAGGGTTAGACATGTTGGTACCGGTTGCATTATCTTGACCATTCACGCTAAACCGAGAATTCGTATTGAATATAGGAAAACCTGAATGACTCCGGTTCCGACATATCTCAGCCTAAGGTTTCGTTACACCCCAATCAGTTGTAGACACGTTTTACTTGTGTTTTTCATTCCCCGACGATCGAAAAGCTCACAGAAATATGTAAAAAAAAAAAAAAAATCAAGTCTGGGGCGGGGTGGGGTGGGGGAGGTGATTGGGTGAGAGGCGTGGGGGTGGTGGAGTGGGGGCGGGGAGGGTTGCAACATATATGTGTAAGAACTGACAAAAGCAACACAGAAATATGTAAAAAAAAAAAAAAATGTTTCAAGTCTGGGGAGGGGTGCGGGTGGGGGGGATGGTGGGGTGAGAGGCAGGGGGTGGGGTGGTGGGACAGGGAAGGTTGCAACATATATGTGTAAGAATTGACTAAAACAACACAGAAATATTTTTAAAAAAAATAAAAAATTCAAGTGTGTGGCGTGGTGGGTGGGGTGATGGGGTGAGAGGCGGGGGGTGGGGGGGCGGGGGTTGACGGGGAGGGTTGCAACATATTTGTGTAAGAATTGACAAAAGCTCACAGAAATATGTAAAAAAAAAAAAAAGTTTCAAGTCTGGGGCGGGGTGGGTTGGGGGGAGGTGATGGGGTGAGAGGCGTGGGGGGGGGGGGGTGGTGGAGGCGGGGAGGGTTGCAACATATATTTGTAAGAATTGACTAAAACAACACAGAAATATGTAAAAAAAAAAAAAAAAAAAAAAAAAAAAGATGTGGAGGGAGTGGGGGGGGGGGGGTTGTGGGGGAGGAGGGAGCCCATGACCCAATATGGGTGAAGTAATAAGATGCATAATCCTATAACAAATCCCAAACCAAAATTATAGATATATACATGCTTACATGCAAACCTAGATCTGCATGCATTGCACATTTTATGGGCCATCACAATTTGGGTTCCATGGGAGCCCAGAATTTGCAGAAGACAAAATTACTTATCCAACCCTTTACAACATACTATAAGGAAACCAATTCCAAAATTTAGTTCAGCTAGGACAAAAAATGTAAGAGATATAGACCTGTAAACACAGCTTACACACAAAATTTGATGTGAAACAGACATATTTTAAGGGCTATCAGAATTTGGGAGCCCAGGGGTTACAGGAACCAAAACTACTTAAACAGCCCTTACGATAATGCTATAAGGAAGCTAATGGCCAAATTTGGTTGTGCTAGGGTAAGAATTGTAAGAGATATAGACTTGTAAACACAGCTTACACGCACAATTTGATGTAAAATGGGACACATTTTATGGGCTATCATAATTTGCGTTTCATGGGAGCCCATGGGTTACAGGAACCAAAATTGCTTATGCAGCCCTTAAGATAATGCTACAAGAAAGCCCATGAACAAATTTGGTTGTGGTAGGATAAGAAATGTAAGAGATATAGACTTGTAAACACAGCTTACACGCAAACCTTGATGTGGGACGCCGACGCCGACACCGGGGTGATTACATAAGCTCTCTTATTCTTCGAATAGTCGAGCTAAAAACGATACACACGTCAAATTAAAATGGAGAGGACAACATGTCTTCTTTATGATTTATGATGTCTTGAGGTAATTATAACTTATTCGTGTGTTGATGAATTGGATAAGAAGACTATTTCTGTAATAATAAATGACCGAGATTTGAAACAATATACACCCAGTTGCGTTCAAGTACCCCAAATAAATGCAGAACGAACGCTGAACGAACGGAAAATGAACGCAGAATGAACGCAGAACGAACGCAGAATGAACGTTGCACGATCTATTTTAAAAATGCATTTCGTTCGTTTTCAGCGTTCAGCGTTTTAAAAAACGAACGATGAATGCATTTTTTAAAACGCTAAACGCTGAAAACGAACGGAACGAACGATGAATGCATTTTTTAAAACGCTAAACGCTGAAAACGAACGGAACGAACGAAACGAACGCAAATGCATTTCCCTATTTCGGATATTATCCTTTTGAGTACATAATTGAAGTCTCGATTTAAACGAAGTGCGTTTTGCAGTAGTTTAATATAAAGAAATACACTGTGTAAATGGTGTTTTTTAAGCACGATTACAACTTTCATTTTTACCGATTTAAAATAGGAAATGTATTTATTGTGTAGCACAAACTTTATATTATTTCATTATAAAACTGAAATAATGTTGGTAAAATCACCCCATTTAGTAGTGATGCTAGTATCCACACGCTATTGAATCACAATGAGTATTGATATCCTCTCCCGATTGAGCATTAATACCGCCTCCTCACTGAGTATTGATACCCCTCCCGATTGAGTATTCATACCCTTTCCTCATTGAGTAGTGATGCCCAATCCCGAGTGAGTTTTGAAACACCCTCCCCATTGAGTATTGATACATCCTCGCTATTGAGTATTGATACTAACTCCACATTCATGATCGATGAGTATCTATACTCCCTCCCTGAGTTTCGAAATCCCTCCCCATTGAGTATTGATACCCGTCCCTATCGAATATTGATACCCTACTCTATTGAGTACTGATACCTTCTCCATTGAGTATTGATACCCCACCACATTGAGAATTGATACCCTCCCCAATAAATAGTGATTGATACCCTCCCCAATAAATTGTGATAACCCTTCCACATTGAGTACCTATAAAATTTCTCCATCAACACTTAATCATGTTAATGGAGAATTATTATAGATACTCAATTTGGAAGGGTATCAATACTAAATGAGGAGGGGTATTAATACTAAATGAGGAGGGGTATCAATTAAATACTAACAAGAGTGGCTTCAATTTTGAATTGAGAGGTTTCATAGATTCTAGATGAGGAGCGGTATCACTACCACAGGTGGCAAACTACTTCATGCGCGCTTAATTAATATTAACTCAAACTTACGAATTATTTATTCACACATGCCCTTCCGTGCTTCCGTAGATAACCGTATGTATACATGCATACATACATGAACATACGTTAATACGATAATCGCTGGATAAGTGACTCTAATATTGGCCAATATACTCATGCGTCAAAATAATCCTAAATGCTGCCTTCATTTTCCAACAAACTTAAGAGTCACGTAACTTATTGTATATTAACGGATTCCGCCTTGAAACTTTGTTTCTGGTGCTACCTTGCTCTTCGCGGTAGGGTACATATAAGCTTACACCTACCCAAGAATAATTCCTTAAATAATAAAACATGTCATGAATATATAGCTATTTATGTAGATATGTTTGTTGCAATTTCGTCTTACCTTTCGAAGACATAACTATTTGTTGAATAAAACATAAACAATGGACCATTGTTTATACAGTAAGCAAAATTTAAATATTTTATTATTGGATACAATTGAAACTAAGATTCATATTCCAATAAACATATATTTTGAATATCTTTTAAGGGGCTAATGTCACCAGTGTCTATTAGTATGCATACATATTCGTTACCAAGAAGAGCATCGTCCCTTTAAAATAACCACTAATGTGAAGGTCGTGTGACAGGCATTTATGAGTACCGATTTTGGCGTAACTTAGAATCGACGTCTGAAAATCACCCTTCCCGATAACTTGGTACAGACTATCGGGAAGATTTATTTTCAGATTCCTATTTTAAGCTGGTCATTTAAGTTTTAATTTTGATTTAAAGGTATGTACTAGATACATTTATTGAGAACGTGTATATGCTTGTATATGCATTTGATAATACGTGTTCTATGTTAGCAAAATAAAAACAACAACACCGAATCGGTACTCATCTTGGTACCCATACTCACAAAAGCTATGTAAAAAAATAGCACCAGTGGCTGTTTCAATTTGTTTATTTTGACAAAATATGCACAACTGCCTTATCTGCACATATACAAATAGAAAGAAGAGGCCCAATGGGGTCCTCTATCGCTCTACTTTATTTATGGAATCAGTGGCTGGGGTGTGAGAGGGGGATATTTGTTGTTATGGCACATATGATAAAACATTTTGCCTTGCATTGAGCAAAGTGGCAGTCGAACATAAATTACTACAAGTCCTTCCAAGTACCCATGTAGAGGGGCTCCTTTACGCTGAAGTAAAAAATCTGTTTATAAATGCATCCACATTTTGAAGTAAATTATGGGTGTTTTATTTTTACCCGATTACCCCCTAGGGAGCCCCAGCAGACTAGTCCGGTTAAAGTTTGTTTATAACGGGCCATAAATCTGTCAAAAATCATTCAACCAAAACACGGAGATGATAAGTGCAACTAGGCTTGGTACTAATCATCCCTGCCAAGCTTCATTGAAATCCAGCCAGTGGTTCAGGAGAACTAGTCTGTACATAGTTACGTTATTAAAACATTTAAAGGGCCATAACTCTGCAAAAAATCATTCAACCGGGACACGGTGATGCCATACGCAACTAGGCTTGTTACTGATCATCCCCACCAAGATTAGTTGAAATCCGGCCAGGGTATCCGGAGAACTAGTCGGGACAAAGTTTATGTATAGCCACAACTCCAACACAAATCATTCAACTTGTGCCCAGAAACAATATGCACAGTTATGCTTGGCACTGATCATTCTTGCCAAGTTTTATTGAACTCCAGCCTGAAGTTCAGGAAAACTACTGGATAAAGTTTGTGTATAATGGAACATATCTCTGTCAACAATTATTCATCTGTACAAATTTAGTGTATTTAAACCTTTAAAGGGGCACAATTTGAGGTGTGTCTTATCAATTACACCAGCTATACAGGCCTGTCAGTTACGTTGAATGACTCATGTAAACAACTCTCTCTTCATGCAGACGACAGGAAACTGTTCTTAAAAATCAGCTAGGAGTAAAGTTTTTCAAACCAACGACTCCAAACTATTTAATTTCTTTTTATTTTATTGGAACTGTGACTTTTTCCCCAGTATTATTCATGATTTACCCTCTGTTTACTCTTTTATTGTACTATCCACCGCACTGAGTATAACATAAAACAGAACTGCTATGAACTTTTAGCCAAAAAATATGTAATGTGATGACTAAACAGTCAGCAAATATTTCTTGACATAAGTTATCAGTGTTTACGAATGAAAATTAATTGCCAATTATAGTTGATCCGGAGAAACAGCCTATACGAGTATATACTTCAGTACACAATATCTGCGAATAATTTGGACTTGTATGTTAGGATGACATTGTATTGGGAACGAACATTCAAAAATAAGGCATAGTTGGTGGGTGGGTGGGGGGTGGGGGGGGGGGGGTTGGGGGTGTTAAAGCAACGATTTGGTCTGCAAAATATCTTTCCTGGGAATGTTAAAGAAGGAAGAAGTGTGGATTAAGTAGGACTTTCAAGTTCGTCAAAAATATGAGAACAATTTCATTTCCATGGGAGTGGGTTGTAAATAAGCTATTTCCAGGGGAGAGGTGTTAGGATGGACTTTCCAGGGATCTTTCCTGTGTGAGGGGTCAAGGAATGATTTTTGAGGGGTATTGCAGGAAACAAATTTCCTGGAGGGGTGATTTTTAAATATGCTCATTCAATGGGAAAAGGAATGACTTTCTGGGGTGGGATGAATTTCCAGGGAGAGGTCAAAATATAGCAATTTCCAGGGGGAAACACTTTCTGTACAAGGCTAGTGGGTTAAATAATCATATACCAGTGGGTGTTTGTAGGAAGCCAATTATTGTTAGTAATGGCTGGACATGATAGAGATAATAAGATTAGGAATTACATTGTATATAATTATGACTAAGGAACATATATCTCTGAGCCTGAGGGAATATTCAATTTTCATGGGTGGGATATAGAAGTGCATGGTGATGTTTCTAATTCTGATGTGAAAATGGTAGATGAATTGTAACCTGGAACACATGAATAGTCACAGATACAAACATCCCATCTCAGATGTTTACTACTACTACTGCCTTTCTCTAAGCCATAATGTGTGTTGTCTGCTGTAAACACTACCACGTGTATTTGGGTACACTTCTCAGTTCATAACCCCACAGGCTTCTCCCCTATATTTTCATATTTCTGTCAGTTGGGTTTTAACAAAAACCGAAACAAAATACTTTTTCACAAATATTTTAAAAAAGGTCTCCCTGATTTTAACCATGTATACATTTAAAATGAAAAACCTGTCCCAGCTCCATCTAGTGGCTTTTATATGGCAGTTGGGCATTTAAAGTGCCATAACTCTGCCAAAAATCATTAAACCGGAAAACGTCAATGACATGCGCATCTAGGCTTTGTACTCACCTTCTCTGCACAGTTTCGTTGAAATCCAGCCTAGGGTTCAAAAGCACTAGTCTTGACAATGTTTGTGTACTAGAACCTTTAAAGGGCCATAACTCCACCAAAATCATTCAACCATAACACGGCGGTGATATGCACAACTACGCCTGGTATTGATCATTCCTACAAATTTCGTTGCAATCCGGTAAGGAGTTCAGAAGAGACTAATCGCGTCAAAGTTTGTGTAGTAAAACCTTTAAAAGGCAATAACTCCACCAAAGTCATTCAACCATCCCACAGTGACGATATGCACAACTAGGCTTGATTCTGATCAACCTCGCGAAATTTCGATGAAACCTGGTCAGGGGTTAAGGAGAACTAGTCCGGAAAAAGTGTGTAAAGGGCCATAACTCATTCATCCGGAATCCAGCGATGGTATGCACAACTAGGCTTGATACTGATCATCCTGCAAAGTTTCTTTGAAATTCGGCCCTGGGTTCTAGAGAACTAGTCCGGACAAAAGGTGTATACAAAAACCTTTAAATTGTCATAACTCTACCAAAATCATTAAACCGGAACATGGTGATTATATGCACAACTAGACTTGATACTGATCATCCCTAAAAGGTTTCGTTGAAATCCGGTCAGGAGTTCAGAAGAGACCAATCTGGACAAAGTTTTTGTATTGAAACCCTTAAAACCCTTGAAACCCATTTATCTGGAACACGGCAATGAAATGCACACCTGAGCTTGATACTGATCAACCTTGCCAAGTTTCGATGAAATCCGGCCAGACGTTCAGGAGAACTAGTCCGGTAAAATGTTTGTGCATTAAAACCTGTAAAGGACCTTAATCCCGCCGAAAATCTTTAAACCGGAACCCAGCGATAGTATGCACAACTAGGTTTGGTACTGATCATCCCTGCAAAGTTTCTTTGGAATCCGGCCATGGGTTCAGGAGAACTGTCCAGACGAAGTTTGTATACTAAATCCTCTAAAGGGCCATAACTTTGTAAAAATCATTCAACCTTGATACTGATCATCTCTGCAAAGTTTCGTTGAAATTCGACCAAAGGAAGGCCCTATCATCTTCACGAGGCAAAATACAGCATTTTTAACTAAACCAAGGGTCATAACTCCGGTGATACGGGTTCGATCGAGCTGGTTGTTTATCTTTTCCGAGCTTTCATTAATATTAACACTCTGTGCAAGTTTGGTAAGGATCAAATAATAAATGAAGGTGCTAGAGTGTTCACAAGGCAGAAATGGCATTTTTCAAAACACAAGGGCCATAACTCTGGTGTTACTAATCCCATCTTGTTGGTTTTCAAACTTTTCACAGCTTTCAGTGATATCAACAATTTTGCAAATTTGGTAAAGATTAAATAATAAATGAAGGTGCTAGAGTGTTCATAAGGCAGAAATTGAGTTTTTCAGAAAGGGCCATAACTCTAGTTTTACTACTTTGATTTGACTGGTTTTCGAACTTGTCTGAGCTTTGATGAATATTAACAAGCTGTGCAAGTTTGGTAAAAATCAAGTAATAAATTGAGGTGCTAGAGTTCACAAGGCAGAAATTGTGTTTTTCAGAAAAACAAGGGCCATAACTCTAGTGCAAAAAATCCGATAAAACTGGTTTGCAAGGTTTGTCAAGCTTTCATTGATATTAACAATCTGTGCAAGTTTAGTAAAGATCAAGTAATAAATGAAGGTGCTAGAGTGTTCACAAGGCAGAAAATGAATTTTTCAGACAAACAAGGGCCATAACTCTGATGTTACTAATTTGATCTGGCTGGTTTTCAAATATGTCTAAGCTTTTATTGATATTAACAATATGTGCAAGTTTAATAAAGATCAAATAATAAATGAAGATGCTGTTGTGTTCCCAATGTAGAACATGGAATTTTTCAGAAAAACAAGGGCCATAACTATGGTGTTACTTATTTGATCTGGCTGGTTTTCAAATGTTTCTGAGCTTTTATTGATATTTACACTTTTTGCAAGTTTGGTAAAGATCAACTAATAATTGAACGTGCTAGAATGTTCACAAGGCTGAATATGGCATTTTTCAGCAAATCAATGGCCATGACTCCGGTGAAACTAATCCGCTCTGGCTGGTCTTCAACCTTCCCCGAGCTTTCATTGATATTAACAATCTATGCAAGTTTGGTAAATATCAAGTAATACTTGAAGGTACCAGAGTGTTCACAAGGCTGAATATGGCATTTTTTAGCAAATCAAGAGCCATAACTCCGGTGAAACTAATCCGATATGGCTGGTTTTCGAACTTGTTCGAGCAGCCATTGATATAAAGTACTTGGTAAAGTTTGGTAAAGATCCGTTTAATAATGAAGGTGCTAAAGTGTTCACAAGGCAAAAGTTAACGGACGACGGACGATGACGAACGACAACGGACTACGGACAACTCGTCATCCCATAAATACAATACTCGTTATATCTAGGTGTCATTCTACGACTACATTGACCACATTTAGGCGTCAATATTTTACAGAAGGGGGTCATTTTATTACATAGTAAATTGACCGGGAGGTCATTATTTTGTGGGGGTCGATTGTTTTCCTTACATCGGCCGGAAATTCAAGATGGCCACCACAGCTAAAAATAGATATAAAAAAAACAAATTTGTAGCGACTACATCCTGAAAACTAAAAGTGATATTAATAATGAGACTTTTTCTAAAATGATCAGCATGACAGGATGTTAGTCATTGTCGAAAATCATTTTGATTCAACGTGGCTGCCAGCGCAGTTATACAGTAAAAACATGTTGCGATTACTTCTATGAAACTTCTTGACGGATGTTCATGAAACTTCGCGAGAACGCTGCTCTTTATATCTAGTTGATCCTAACAAAATTTCGCTTTACATATTTAATCCCGACAGGAAGTTCGTCAGAAAAGGATATAACCCTTTGGTTTTACAGCGCACTGCATGTTTAGTGATTGACTCCTCTACAGTCAGTCATTACGCTTCACTTTGCACTTGTGCGATGACTGGACTACCTCTTGGGACTCTATGATTGTACCTATTGAAACCCCAACTTAGGGAGGTGGATGCATGAGCTTTCGTCCCTCGGGTTTTCTGGTCGTACCCTAGATTGGTTTTCTCCTTAGCTGCAACTACTATGGTTGTTCAGTACGATTCTGGATACATCCTGAGATGTTTATTATTTTGTATGTGTATCTTTAGTTAGTTTCTCTGGATGTGGACTTTATTGTTAGAGAATTCCTTTGTTTACACTGTCTTGTCTATTTGGGCGCTGAAGACAGGATAATAGCGAGGATTGTGCGCATATAAAATCGATTTTAGCTATTTAGTTGGCCTTAATGCCTACTGGCCGTTCCAAGTCGGTAACCTTGTTTTTACCACCCTTTCTGTTGTTTTTTGTCTCTTTCATTGTAGTTTCTAGTCCTTGTTTGCAGTACAGTGCGGACCTACGATGCCATTGCGTTCGGACGCTGTGGTTTCTATAGGATCCTATATATCATTTTTCAAGTCGGCCGGAAATTCAATATGGCCGCGACAGCTAAACTTATTGTTTTAAAAAACAAGTTTGTAACAACTATTTCTTAAAAACTATAAGTAATATTGATATGGTCCTTTTTCTAAAATGATCAGCATGATATGATGTTGGTCCTTGTAGAAACCATTTTGATTCGACAGAAAACATGGCTTGCAGAGGCCATCTTTGTTTACATAGAGTTATATAGTAAAAACTTGTAGGGACTTCTCCTCTGAAACTACATGAAGGATTTCATGAAACTTAACAAAAATAAAATACTCTTGATGTCTAGTCGATCCTAGAAAAGTTCAGGTCGGCCGCTAATTTAAGATGGCCGCCATGGCTAAAGTATATTTTTAAAAGACAAATGTGTAGCGACTACTTCTTAAAAACGATAAGCGATATTGATATGGGACTTTTTCTAAAGTGATCAGCAAGACATGATGTTGGTCCTGGTTGAAACCTATTTTGATTCGACATTAAACATGGCTGCCAGCGGCCATCTTTGTTTACATAGAGTTATATAGTAAAAACTTGTAGCGACTACTCCTCTGAAACTAATGACATATGTTCATGAAACATCACAGGAATGCTGAACTAGCTATCAAGACCTATCAGTAGAGCTTCAAGGTTATTGACCTCCTTTATCTCTAGCGAAAGTTATTTGAATGGGAGCAATTAGTTTGTCATCGATAATGTTGCGTATAGTGTTGAAAAGTCATAAGTACTTATAGATGAAACTTGACATGTATTGCACATTTTATCAAGAACGTCTCCTGGATTTAAAATTGACCAAAATAAATTAATCCCAGAGTTGTCAAAAGCTTTAGCACACTATTGTTTAACGTGATCTTTAACGACAGTAAGTCAAGAAATGAAACGCTTAGAAATGTTTGTAGTGGTGCAGGCACTAGACCTGGAAATAAATCGGGATTTGTTTATGTAATTTGGGAACCTAATACATGGTTGGAAGTTTGTTTTGCTTTTTCGTCTATCCCAGCCTTGAAAGTCGTGCACCGGTGATATAGGTGGACAAAACATCATTCCCAGTAGATTGAATTGGGGTGCTCCGGAGTTCCAGAGATAAAACGTTGACGTAATGTAGGCGTTAAAAATTAATGTCATTATATTAGTAGCTGCTTTATCCACATGAACTAACACAAATTTATTATGAAATTATTGAATTCTATATTTTAAAGTACGAAACGAAAATTAAGGACTCGAATGAAATAAAAATGGATTGTTCGATTTTTATATCTATATTTAATGTCACACTAGTGTTGTCTGTGCCGTGAGACGACCGTAGAAAGTCTACCAGTACATCCAATCAATATTGTTATATTTTCATTCCACAGGGATTGTATGACATTCATTGATACAGTTTTTCATTAATCTCATGTGTTTATTATATCGTGTAGAAGGTTTCAAGCTCATAGACATTATGACCCGTTTTATTAGGGGTTTCCTTAACTTTCCTCGTGATCTAGTGACACTGTTGTCGAGTTTTGGACCTCTTTTAACCGTTCGTAAGTTTACAAATATTATTTGTTATGGATCTTTGATATGATTCTATTTCGTATCTCTAATAACTTTTAATTGGTCCTTATTTCGCTTTTCGCAGAATGGTATTACTTTCTAAATTACAAATATGAGTCTATTAGCAAAAACACTTGAAATAAATAGTTCACCTCTTCGCTTACACTCTGCGTCATCAATAAAAATTCCACAAAACAACTCTTTATTTCTTATAACTAAACCATATGTACGCCTTACACCTTTAAATCTTCATTCGGCAACCTCGTTTCATGTTCCTTCTAATAATATTACCAGGATTTTTAATAACTCAAAAGTTTCATTACTCCTCTAGGATCACCTGTTTTTAGGAAATACCATCTAAACTCTCCTTTTTGAAATCGTTTACTAGTATTTCATTCGGGATGCAGGGTGTTTCCCTCTATTCATAAGTGCAATGTTAAGAGGTGCAGTTGTTGCAATTATTTATCTTGCAAGTCAACCATTAAATCAGCTGTTAACATGGTTAATGGTAGAATGTTTAATGTATGTCTAGCTTCAAATGTTGATTGACGTACATCTCACGTCACTTATGTTTTGATTTGAAATCATGCACCACGTAGCGGTATGCAATATGTTGGACAAGCATGTCGATCTTTAAAAGTTCGATTTCGTGAACATAAATATAATGCAGGTAATCCTAAAAAGCTAAAAAATTACTTCTACTAACATTTTCGTCAGTCAGGTCATACTTTTAGTAACGTTACTGTTCAACCGGTTGAATATATAATTCATGATAATGCTGCTACTAAAAGCTTTAAAATAAAAGCTAGACATATTGCAGAACTTAGGTGGATGAAAAACTTGCGGACACCATATCCACTCGGCCTTAATGACAATATTTATCAACAAGGAAATATTTCAAAAGATCCTAATATTGACATTTTTTCTATAAGTAAGTAAGTAAATATTTTATTTACGTGAAATGTGCATATACATAACAGATATATACAAATCATTTAAACATAGTAATATATGGATAATACACCCGGCCCCATGGGCCTATAAGTCACCTAAACATATATGTATTATAAAAATCACATGATCGCATGAAAGACATAAGTTAAACATTTAAATGATTTAAATAAATATAACCAATATTGATTTGAAATACATGTTATCTATTGTAGATTGTAGTCTTTCTTTTAAGGTAAGCTCTAACCAAATATTTTGCAAGTTTTCTTGGATAATTGTGCATTAAAAATGATAATTTATTAACAGATGATAAATTAGTAAATTCGGGATCATCAAATTGTTCATGGAAGACACTTTGCCTAATGTTATAATAAAAACCACAGTTCAAGAGAAAATGAATTTCATTTTCAACATCGTTTCGATCACAAAAACGGCATGTTCGTTGCTCTAGTTGTTCACCGACATATCGTCCTGTTTCTATCCTGATCGGTAAGATACCGCATCTAAACTGAGCTAGTATGGCCCGCTCGTGTTTCTTGCGGTTTAATTGTACATAGCTTTCGACCTTAAAATTGTCTTTATAAGTTACATATGTCCTCAGCTTAGCCACTCTCGAAATATCGACCTTCCATATATCGGAATAATAATTAAAGATTCGGCTCCTCGCATGATGTAGGTTATGATTGTCTTATTTGTGAAGTTATCGGTAAGCCCCAGTTTTAATAAAACAGTCTGAACTTCGCTGCACCAATTATTATGACAAAGTCTGTAATCCGCATTAAACACTCGTTTTGTAAGTCTATTGTTATCTAGTAAAATCAATCTGTTCCAATAACGGATCATCGCAATCCATCGTCGGTAAATACTCGGCAGCCATCCTGTATCCCAATCAAAGCAAGAGTAGGCGCGAAACGATGTACCCAGAGGAAATATCGCATTGCACGGTGTTGTACGTTGTCTATTGACTGATAATGTTTGTATCCCGATATTGACGCGCAGTAATCAAGAATAGGGGTAATACATGAATCATAACGTTTTTGAAATGAATTAAATCCGAACTCTTTGTAGTTATGTATCTTAGAAATGATCTTACCAAGAGCCCGACCGGCACCTTTGGACAGAGCTTCACAGTGATAACTAAAGTCACCTTTGTATTGAAATGTCACACCGAGGTATTTATACTGTGATACAGTCTCAAGTATGTTGTTGCCTATTTTAAAAGCACGGTCACTCTGTATTGTCCGGCCCTTGCGAAAATGCATACATTTTGATTTGTCCGTATTTATCAGAACTCTCCATCGTTTACACCAAGCGTGAAGTACATCAAGCATACATTGAAGGTTATCCTCTGAAGAAGCAACTAGCGCAATGTCATCCGCGTAAAGGAGTATGGACACCTTAGTATCATCAATACCGACACCAAGGTCAAGGTCATGTATTTCATTCACAAGGTCATTGGCGAATATCGCGAACAGCGTTGGTGATAAAGTATCTCCCTGTTTAACCCCAGTTCTACAGTCAAACCATTCTGTTAACTTATTGTTTATGCGTACACACGATGTTGAACTACTGTATATACTTTTAACCGACTGGTACATTTTTCCATCTAATTT
Source organism: Cyrtodaria siliqua (assembly GCA_037043455.1). Classification (NCBI taxonomy): domain Eukaryota; kingdom Metazoa; phylum Mollusca; class Bivalvia; order Adapedonta; family Hiatellidae; genus Cyrtodaria; species Cyrtodaria siliqua. Next base: position 23,762 of record JAWPHD010007639.1, read on the forward strand.
GTTCAATAAAAGTTTATATAACATCATATCTCTATCGATAAAGTCAAAACATTTCCGAAGATCGATATAGGCTGTAAAAACTGAATTGTTATTACGTATTAAACTGTTCAATGTAAATATATGATCTTCGCATGATCTGTCAGCCCTAAACCCGTTTTGTTCATCTGCAAGTACCTTATTGTCGCCGAGGTATTTTGTAATCCGTTTGTTCATAAATGCGCTGTAAAATTTGCTAACACACGATAATAAGCTTACACCCCGGTAATTCATAGGAATTCTTTTGTCGGATGTACAGTCCTTCAAAATAGGGCATATTACTGATTTTCGCCATAATGATGGTATTAAACTTGTATCGAAAACCAACTGAAACAATTGTTGTAAAGTCGCTATAATAGGTGGAAATTTGAGCACACTGTATGGTATTTCATCATAGCCGCAAGCGGACCGTGATTTAGCTTTCATTACGATGCACGTCACTTCGTCGATAGTAATATTACAGTTTAATTGTTCGTTAGGAGCGTATAACGGGTCATCCATATTGCTTTCTAATACATGTTTATGTATTTTAGCTCTATTAAAGTGGTCATCATCAAATTCGCCGTTATCAGTGCCGTTATATAAATTCTCAAAATCGCGCCTCCAAGTCTCAAATACTATGTTCTCATTGTTCGACACGTGCCCATCAGGTTCAACTATTTCTACAGGGATAGATTTATCTGTTCTTGGTCCGAGATGCTTAATCTTGTCCCAGAATTCATTTGGGTTCGAACTCGACATATCCTCGATATCGATGGCAACTGTCAGTCTATAGGTACGTTCCGTCTGATGTAACGTTTTATCAAATATGTTACGCGCTAGAATATATTCTCGACGTAATGCCGTTTTCACTCTGTTGTTGTCTTGGCACTTTAAATATGCACGTTCCTTTAAATGAAGTTCATTCCATAAATTTGATAAAGTTTTATTCCAATTTGGTTTTCTTTTCCTGTAGCGTTTATTCACGGACTTTGAAGAACTGTATTTAGGAATTGTTGTGTTCATTTCCGCGATAATAGCGTTACAAAGTTTTTCATCAATACAGTCAACCTCATTCTGCGTTTCTCTACAATTCTCAATACTATCTATAATTTCTAAAATAGCCCGTCTAGATAAGTCACTGTCCATAAAATTATCCGGTATTCTATTCAATTTAAACCGTGGGCTGTTAATCTCTTGGTATTGTGAGTTGCAATTATCTACTTGATCTCTCGTGCTGGTCACTACAAACTGTGTCAATAGGACATTATGGTCAGGTGGACGTGATCTCTCTCCAAGTAACCCATGCAAACGGTGCGTATCAATAATAGATTGTATAGGGATAACGTTAAATGACCTAAATGTACTTAAAGCATCGTGTGGCACACATATATAGTCAACTACGGCCCTTCCTTTTCGCGATACTGATGTAAAAGCAATGTCTTCCTTATATCTACCGTTTAACACACACATTTTAGATTCATTCAAAAAGTCTATGAAATCACGTCCATGCTGGTTTATGCTGTTATCCGTAACGGTTCTTAATGGGATTGAGTCTATATCAGATATAACATCTTTAAGATTACCCATGCGAGAGTTAAAGTCTGCGGCAATTACAAGATTATCGCACGCACTATGTAAATATATCTGGGCAAGTAGATGCGACTAGAAACCCTGAGCATCGCGTCCCCTGACTAAATTTCCTGTGGTAAATAACACGCGTATACTATAAATTCATAGCCCGTTGTCTTGTTAACAAATTTAAGTCCCAATATTCCGTCAATAATCTTATCAATTAATGTTATATCGTAGCTGCTAGTAACCCAGTCCTTCACAAGTATTCCTACACCACCTGAGGATTTTGGAGCATTTCGGTGAATTTCTAATCTATTAAAACCATACCAAACGTATCCCTGTATACTTATTACATTTTGGCCCTGTAAATGAGTTTCACACACCGATATAATGTCTGCATTTATGCCGTTTATAATCCCAACTCTAAGCTCATGATTTTCATTTGTCCAGCCACATACATTCAAGTGTGCAATCTTAATGACCTCAGTGGGCCGGGGCGGTTCCTAGTGATCCATAGTCGTATATTCCTGGCGTTCATTAGTGTTCTGTCGATCCTGTCGCTGATCCCGTTGCTTAATACGGCCGTTGGCGTCAACGCGAAATGAATGGCCAGCGGGCAGTGTTCGTAGTAAGGCTCTAGCGTTCATTTCGATTAACCGCTCCGCGTGAGATTTGATACTTTTAAGATACACGCGTTTATAGTTATCACTATTTTTCAGTTTCATTTTGTTCCTTAATACCAGCACTTTTTCGTCTACATTTTGGAAACTTATTTTCACTAAGCCCGGTCGATCAATGAAACGTGACGGCAGTCGCCTCGCGGCTGTGACTAACACACTAGACGATACCTCATCGCCCATTGCCCGGATAATATCCTCCGCTTTCCGAACTAGATCTTCGCCTTCAGAGACCGGTACCTCACTGGCAATTATTGTTATATCCGGGTCATTAAGTGGGTCGCCGCGGTATGCCTGACCTAAGTTAAATCTCTGCCGTGTCACGTTTTCACCGTTAATTGATCCATTGATATCCGCCATCGGCATATTCGTCGTTGATTGCTCTACGTGTTCAATGCGCGATTGTAAAGAGTTAATGGTCATTAGTACCTGCTCAATTATATTGCTTTCTCGCCCTAGATCGAGTGACAACTCATCACGTAAGGCCCGTACTTTACTATCAATGTTTTCAATCAAGTCTGTTTTGAATCTGTCTAGCTTAGATTCAAACATTTTCTTCATTCCTTCTTGATTTTTCTTAAGGTCTGTAACTATATTGATCAATGTGTCCAGTTTTTCTGAAGTACTAGAATCAGGATTCACACCTGTACTGGATGATGGACGTCTGGCCGCCATATTGCTATGCTGTTTCACACTACCGGAAGGTGGGCTTCGTGTACTCATTTGGTCAAAATTAGAATTTTCGCCACTATTTGTCTTATAATCACTATCAGATACTCGTTCTTCGTACAAAACGGAATTAGTATGCTTTAAAATGTCACTCACGCTTGTTTCTTCTGGTAAAGTTAATCCGTCATCACCACTTTCTGGAAACCCGGCTGGACCTCCTATCCTTGTTTGTTTACTACGATTTAAATGTTCATCTGATTCACTTCCACTACTACCTCCTTTTTTCCTTTTATGCTTTGACATTGTCATCCATTGACATTAACACATATAATCCACAGAGTTTAACTTTTTTAACTTCTTGAAACATTATTTAAATCATGTTTTTTCCTAAAATTTCTAAGCGCCAAATGTTTACGTCCAAACGCTAGACCACGTGACAAATCGGATGTCTATATGTTCTATTCGAAAGCTTAACTCTAGGTCTCATGGTCGTAGGCGTAATGGTAACATCAAACGTAAATCGCGTGTAATTATTTCAGTCGCTGATTTACACATACTATTTTTAAAAACAGTCTGGAAAGCACTCTATGCTTCCACGACTTACCTCTTTGTCCATTTTTTCACTTAAGTTGATCGACGAGGAAGCAGACAACATGCTCATTCTTACAGATTTCTTGTATAACACTGCTTCCAGAATTCAAAGCTACACACAACATGTTCTCCGACCCAATATTGACCTGGAGTCTTATCATGTCAGGCATTTTCTAAAACTATTATAGCTTAATAAAGGTATTGATTTCATTGACATGCCTAGTATTTTGTGAGATAATCATGTAATTGATTATATTCCTAAATATTTCAAAAAATCCGAAAGTCCTGTCATTTGTTATAAGTATAAAAACCTATTAGAAATATTATTGTCAACTACAACGATATAATTTCTGACCTTGATATAGTAAATAACACTCCTAAGGATTGTGAATGTAACACATCAACATTTTGCTATGCTGCAGCAGGTCATGTCATCACTGGCATTTTTGATATTGTTGATAAACGTATTCGGCATCTGTTTTCGAAAGGTCCTAAGTATAGATTACTTTCAACTATTGATTTTAATGCCTGTCGTGCTCAGATCGCCCAATCCATTGAGGATTTTAGTATAAAATGGGTCGTAGGGAACATGAGGACCCAAACTCTCTACTTGGAAATCGTCAATTTTTAAAAGTATAGATACACGTATTAACTTTTATAATGCTAACCCCTCTTTGCTTCCTCCGAGACCTAGGTTTTCCTTTCGTAATTTAAAATCGGGAATTCAAGAATTTCATAATAATTTCTTTTAGTTTCCTCTGATAAAGCACCTAAAAATATTATTATTGTTTGACGCCTACATTACGTCAATGTTTTATATCTGGAACTCGGTAGCACTAATTCGTATACTGTAGTTCAATCTACTGCGGATGATGTTGTTTCCACACATATCACTCGGTGCACTACTATCAAGGCTGGGGTACCCGAAAAGCAGAACAAACTGCCAACAATGTACTGGATTCCTCAATTACATAAACATCCGTATAAGGGCCGCTTTATTTCGAATTATATTGCCTGCATCACCACAAACATCTCCAAACTTTTAACTTCTTGTCTTACAGCCGTTAAAGTTCACGTTAAACAATATTGTGCTAAAACTTATGAAAACGCTGGGATTAATTTGTTTTGGTCTATTAAAAATTCAGGAGACGTTCTTGATAACATTTGAAATAAACGTTAAGTTTCATCTATAAGCGCTTATATCTTCTCTACAATATGTGACTTTACCATATCACCTTATCAAAGACAAGCTTACTGCTCTTATTCAAAAAACATTCGCTTGGGGAAAATACTACATGTTTAGCCTGTAATAATATAAAAGCCTGTTTTACTAACGGCAGTTTAAAAAATTACATTATGTGGACTTGCCAAGAAGTTTTTGAAGCACTCATCTTCTTATTAGATACTATTTTCGTCAGGTATCGAACTACCGTTTATAGACAAATTGTTGGTATCCGTATGGGTACGAACTGTGCACTCCAACGACGGAGATTTGTTTGTATATTGATATGAAAGAGATTTCATGTTGAGTCTTTCACCAGATACCCAGGCAGATGTTATTTGAGCCTTTAAAGTCACCTCTCGGTATCTGGATGATATATTGAACATTGACAATACTTTCTTTTCTACTGTGGTTTATAATATATACCCAAAAGAACTTCAACTTAACAAAGCTAATATTTCCGGTACACACGCTTTTTTTCTCGATTTACACCTCTCCATTGAAAATGGTGACATAATTAGCAGAATATATGACAAGGGCGATGATTTTTAATTTTGATATTGTTAATTATCCCCATTTAGATGGAGATGTTCCCCAAACAACTTCTTATGGGGTCTATGTATTGAGGAATAGAATCAGAAACATGTTTATCTCAAGAAATACTTGGCTTGTCAATCAAATCAGTACCCTTATTTAGATATAGTAGTTTTTAGAAATTGTCTGACTGGATCAGACTCCTTGTCAATATGGGGTTGGAGAAGTACACAATTTGACTACAAGCTCTGGAAAAAACGAATTAGTAGAAAATCACATAGACCCCAGACATTTGGCGGAATATACGATGTCAAAACTGAAACCATATCTCTTGTCATAAATTTTGCCTATCACTTAGATGGGGATGTTCCCTGAGATACATCGTATGGGGTGTGTGTATACTAAATGTTACTACATCAGGGTTACCGTTACCATACACTTCGAAAACTCTTTGCCAAATGTTATTATCGTAACCATGAGCTGCTTTAAAATATAAAAGTAATTAAAATACTATCTCAAGATGACTTCTATGGTAACATAAACCAATAGTAGCTCATGTGCTTGACGTTCTGCATATAAAAGTACTGCCAGAATGGTCGGCCTGGTGTCATTCTAATGTGACTGGGTTCATGCAATGTGTCTACATCGTTGTATGATCATGCATCAAGTAGGTGTATTAAGTATGTAAGAAGGAATAAAAACTTAGATGCAGACTAATTCATAGCAGTCTTTATTTCCATAATTTGACAGAGTCTAATAATGTATATACAAGGCATTAAACTCTACAGCAGCGATCCATCCATTAGCTTATCTCCATTTTATCTGAGATTAAAAATTAATATGTATACTCACTATTACCAACTAGCTATTTCTTATAAAAACAAAATAGATCGCAAAACATATCATTCTAAAACACTTGACAATATTCAAATGTGTCGATACCATTCAGTTGAGCATTGAACTGCATGCTATAAGTAGACACTGTTACGATATGACTGATGGTTAACGACGAGGCGTTGTAACTTTCGCCTCTCACCGCTGGGGGTTCGAATCCCACTGGGAGCACGACTTGTAAGTGAGGAAGTGTCGATTCTTACGAATGGCGGGAGGTGTACAATACTGGTTCTACCCAGGAAACGTGGGTGGTCTGCCTCCAACACAAACAAATCAACCGTCATATATAACCTTACATTTGTTGGAAATGACGTAAAACACCATACAAACAAACAAACGTGATATGACTGAAAGATTGCTAAAGAAGACTTTAAACGGAACACACACGCGAACACACACCCACCCACACACCCACCATCTCACATGCACACACATACACACACACACTTCTCTCCCATACACACTAAAGCAGGCAGGCACGCACGCACGCACACACACACATTTTAAATGAAGCATCATTATGCTTCGATTATTTTAATTTTTCTTCCCAGTTTTTCAAAAGGGAATTTTATAAAGGCGAGTGTCTATAATCATATAACCGAATACGTGTAAATACCAGAGGGAATTATAGCCAAAAACTAACAAGAGCGCCATCTAACGGTACATTATACGCCCATTTCCTAAAGTTTTTATGTTAAAAGCATTTTCTAGGTGTCAGGTTAATATAACCCTTACCTTTGACCTTCTAACAAAAATATTACTGATAGGGGATGTTGTATAACCAAGTGCACTATTTGTATAAAATTTCATGACTGTAGATGAAATAACTCGTGAATAACAGCTGGGAAGGAATTTGTCATGATCAGGTCACAGTGACTTTGACATCTGACCTACTAAGTTTAACATGGGTACTTTTACTGTAAAGTTTCAAAACTGTAGGTCTAATAATTACAAGTTACGGTGAGGAAAATGTGTTAGGATTCAGTCTTTGTCAGTTCAATGTGACCTGGATGACCTACAGAACGAGTGAATGAATGAATTGTGTTTTACGGCACGTCGACACATACATAGGTCACATTGTGCGCAAAAACTGATGAAAGATGAAGAAATGAAGTAGTAAATAAAAAATAATGTAAATAAATATATATAAAGATAAAACTATTTACAAAAAAGGGATGATATTGTAGTAATATAAACTATGTATATATGTAAATCAACAAATGCCTATCAACGGGTGTATAAACAAGTAAATATATATGAGAACATATTATACTAAAATGTATTAGGCTACCTCCACTGACCAAGGACAATGCACTATGCAGTTTTATAAGTGTGGGTATCATATTTCCGGGATTGTCATTTGCAATGTGTATGTCCATAATTATGAGGACATGGTGGCCTTGACCTTTGACCTACGCCCAAAAATAATAGGGTTCCTCCTCTCACCAAGGGCAATGTATCTACAAAAGTTCATGAGTGTAGGTATTATACTCCTGCAGTTATCACTTGGAATATGTACTGAAATATTATCATGATTATGGTTTTGAAGTTATCATGAGGATTGCATTTTTCTATATAAGTTGACAGTGACCTTGACCTTTGACCTACTGACCCCAAAAGAAACAGGGTTCCTTCTTTTACCTAGGGCAATGTACCTATGAAATGTTATGAGTGTAGGTGTTACGGTTTTGAAGTTATTGTGTGGAAGGCATGTGTCCATATAAGGTCACTGCGACCTTGAGCGTTGACCTACTGGCTCCAAAAGCAATAGGTAGGGTTCCTCCTCTTACTTAGGAAAATGTACCTGTGAAGTTTCGTGAGTGTAGGTGTTACGGTTTTGAAGCTATTATGCGGAATTAATATTTCCATATAAAGTCAGTGACCTTGATCTTTGACCCCAAAGCAATAGGGTTTCTGCTTTCAACAAGGGTAACGAACCCTCATTTCATAAGTGTAGGTGTTACAGTTTTGAAGTTATCATGTGGAATTTATATTTCCGTATAAGGTGATGGTGACTTTGACTTTTGACCTACTGACCCCAAACACATTAGTGTTACTCCACACACCATGGGCAATGTTAACCCTGCAATCATGAGTGTGAATTCGGGGACTAGTAGACTATACTGCGTACCGGGTACCAGTCTACTTGGTCCTGCCGAATACACACTCATGACTAGCCACGTTCAAAAATGTGGGGAAAAACGCGCACGGATTCTATGCGCGCGTTTCTACAAAATACAAGGATGATTGTCAATATATAAGTATGGTTTTTGACAGAAGAATTATATATTCTATCGAATGGTATGTTTGACAATAACAGTGTTGACCGATAAGATACAAAATTATTTTGATTCAACGTTAAACATGGCTGCCAGTGGCCATCCTTGTTTACATAGAGTTATATAGTAAAAAACTTGTAACGACTACTCCTCTGAAACTACCGGACAGATTTTCATGAAACTTCACAGGAATGCTGAGCTAGCTATCAAAACCTACCAGTACAGTTTCAAGGTCATTGACCTTTTGTTTTATGTTATTTTTTTGGAGAAATATTTAAATATTTTTTATTTATGTTTTGATCATTACATGTGTTCTTTAATTTTTTGTTGTTCAATGAAAATCTGTTAAACTTTTTTCTTTTCTTTTTTTGAAACTTGTTTTTATTATTATTTATTTTTTAAAATTAAAATTGTGAGTAATTGTGAGTTTGTTTTAATTATTAACATGGGTCAAAGGTTTAAATTTCTCTGCGGTTTTTTTTTGTGTTTTTTTCTTGTTGTTGTTTTTGTTGTTTTTATTTGCAATTTTTTTAAAAGAAGTACTGAAGGGAATTTTATGATGACAACCCATGCACAAGAGCCATTTTGGCCAGTAGAGCGTCCACAGGCCATATTTGGCCTCTTGTTTTGTTCTTATTCTACTATGTTGTGAAACTATTATTGAAGCAATATAATCGACAGTCCGCAAAAATAGTTATCGTTATACTATTCTTTCTTATAATGTATATTAATGATTAAACAAATGCAGGTTATGAAGGAAAACTAAGGGTGAGAATTTTAAAATATCAACATAGATTGTCCCATTAAATTAAGAAGATCAAATTAATTATTTTGAAATTACCTCCATTTCAGTTTGGTAAAAATGTTGTTCACTAAATACTGTTTCGATTCTGTTTTATTGGCAAGATGAATGATAATAAAATATATTATTATTACCAAGTGCTTTCGTTTATTTTATCATGGTATTTCGTCAGTTGGTAGTATGTTGGCTTTGTTTGATAATTTAGTTAAATATTGACACTGGAAGAGCTTTAGACTTGATTAGCAATTCAGTTTATTTGAGAGAAAAAAATAACTTTGATTGACATGTTGCTACATAACGATACATTCACTGTTAGTTTACTTATGTTTTAATTTTAAGTTGCAAACCATTATAACCATATACTGGTAAATTTTGGAACAGACATCAGTTGAAATGTCACAACTCAGTTTTTATATTAATATATTATCATTAACAACTATGAGATTATTAACTAAACCAACAGACTGGCAGTGTATGTATTTGTTCATAAAACGAGATAATTAAAGTCGCTCCTCGAGGGAGTACAGAAAGTTACCCTCTCAGAGGCTGATCTTGATTTGAAATTACTTCAAATATCTGTAATACCACACGCTGGCACACAGATATATAAGAAGTTAATTTTTGGTATGGTGCTTTAGGTCATTTTCAACACATCTAATGTTTTATATGACGGTCGATTTTCTGCGGTGGAGGTAGAGAAAAAAAATCGACAGTCTACACCCTTCTAGTTTAATCACGGTGGCGAATCCAATTGACATTTGAATACGTCCGTCCTAAGACGATGTCCGCTCTCTAACTCAAACACACTATCCAATCATTATAAAACTTGGAAATAATGCTTATGTGCATACTATCTCGGTCAAGTTCGAAAATCAGCCCAATCGTCCCAGTAACAACGGAGTTGTGGCCCTTTAATTATTGAAAATTGACAATTTTGCGATGTCCGCTCTCTAAGTCGAACAACTATTATCCCATCCTTATGAAACTTGAAAATAATGCTTATGGGCATAATATATCGGTCAAGTTTGAAAATCAGCCCAATCGTCCAGTAACAACGGAGTTGTGGCCCTTTAATTATTGAAAATTGACAATTTTGCGATGTCCGCCCTCTAAGTCGAACAACTATCATCCAATCCTTATGAATATAATACTTATGGGCATAATATCTCGGTCAAGTTTGAAAATCAGCCCAATCGTCCCACTAACAACGGAGTTGTGGCCCTTTAATTATTGAAAATTGACAATTTTGAGATGTCCGCCCTCTAAGTCGAACAACTATTATCCAATCCTTATGAAACTTGGAAATAATGTTTATGGACATAATATCTCGGTCAGATTTGACAACCAGACCAATCGCCCCGGTAACAACGGAGTTATGGCCCTTGATTGAAAATCGCCCCGGTAACAACCGAGTTGTGGCCCTTTAATTATCGATAACGATGTCCCCTCAATAATTTGAGTATTTGTTGTTTAATCTTTATGAAACTTTGGAATAATGTTTATGGGCATAATATCTAGGTCAAGTTCGAAAACCAGTCCAATCGCCCTGGTAACAACGGAGTTAGTATTATGTCGCGGCACTAACACTTACAATAATTTATCACAGTTACAAACAAGAAAAAAATGATGCAAAGCATCAATTCGCAGGCATTTCAACAGTAATTTCATGCATATACACTTTTTTAAAACATTTATTTTAATATATTACCAATATCATATCAGGAGAGAAGACCTCAGTTTGTACAGGTATATACGCTTTAGGTGAAGACACTTCTTTAAAGGGACACGTGGCAATCTTGAAAATCTTAAAAACTAGCGGCGTCCCGTTAGTTTTTATAAATAACTGGCATTTGTTCAGTCATTAATGTTAATTATAAGAATTGTATTAAACGATTTGTTTTTGCATATTATTAATTTTTAATATTATTGCACCAATAATATATCAAAACTTATAGTATAATGAGACTAAATATTGAATACATACAATTTGATTTATTTAAATGTAACCAGGGTAAAAGTAAAACTGATACTGGATATATAAATAGAGACACCAATTTCAAATACTTCAAGATTGCCATGTGTCTTTTTAAAGAAGTTAAGAAGCAAAAACCTGAATCGAGCGTTTTTTTTATATTTTTTTGCCGAGAACCCGATCGAAAAGTCACGTGGTTTCGCCACTGTGTTAATTATTTCTCAGGGGAACACTTAATTCTTAATGACAGATTATTGGATCCGAATGTACGGACGGATAGACAGATATGGGGTAGACCTAAAGTACCCTCCGGTTTAAACCGGTATGGGACTAATAACATACAGGTAACATGTTTATATATTGTTGTAATTTTGTGCAGGTACCAGTATTCAAGCCTGGTTACTGAGGACATTATGTCTGTCTTCGGTTAGCACCATAAATCTAGATGTGTATCTCTCTGCAGGGCTAACTCAGGCTAATGCTAATTATCATAATTTATGGGTTGACGCATCAACACACGAAAGGTTATATGGCGCCTAACATGAACGTGTCCGGCGCGTACTCCATTTACATCAAGATAAAATATGGAGAATAGGCATCGAACCGTCTTACCTGCAGAACTGCAAATTCTATATACTCCATTTACGATAGAGCCACGGTTCAACGTTTCATGATAAAGACCTTGAATGAGCATGATAAAAATGACATAATGAATATGTATGAAATGAATATGTATGATGGTGGGGCCATGTACAAACTACGCCAGTGACATGTACATATGTCTATGATTGGGTGGGGGTGGGGGTGCAGTGGGGGGCTGAAAGTACTTATTGTTTAGTTAACTACGCCAGTGACATGTACATATGTCTATGATTACACTCACAATCCAGCATACAAGTAAACGTCCACACTATTTTTGCGCTATTAAAAGTTTAGTTTACTAATATTGTATTGCAGATATGTTACAATACATCAATTCAACATCACAATATTCATAGAAACATACGCAAATGGATTGAACTACAAGCTATTAAAAGTGATATTAAATACAATTACATGTAAATACGGGCTATTAATCAGTAACTTATCACGTAATCGGACATATTACCACAATCGCGGTACTGACAATATGTCATTTACGATCCCTTTTGTCGATTTATCTCGGCGTGACCCAGTGGACGTAAAACCCCGGGGACCCATGTTCAAGCCTCATCGACGCCACATATTTGTCAGTGCGTTCTTGGGCAAGACACTTTCCCTTAGCCCCGTTGATTGGACGGGGATGTAAAACGGACGGTCTCGTGTATTTGAGTCTATTTTCCGAAAAAGAACCACAGGGATCCATCTTTAATAAGTTTAGACCGAGATCTAAGAAATAATGGTTTATTACGTCTCTGGTGTAGGGCACGTTCCCGAAATCCGATCTGTTATGTCCCCATATATTGGGCGGCTTTAACAAATATTAAAACAAACAAAAAAAAGAAAAAGTGGGCATCTTTTCCTCAATGGTCATCTGAAAGTGAAGACTAGCAGCCTATGGCATTAGCGTCCTATTCTGGAACCATTCTCGTGATCATGGTCATCTAAAAGTGATGCGGTTGCCCTTATATGAGCTATTGACATTGACCTTCTAGCGTTTAATCTATTCTTTTTTTTCACATTCATATCATTTTCAGTGAGAGCATGCCACCGTACCACCGCCGCCCCGATCTATTATGTCCCCATATATGGGGCGGCTTTAAAAAAAGGTTCTTTATATATATATATATATATATATATATATATATAAAAAGAGGGCATCTTCTCCTCCATGGGCGTCTGATAGTGAAGACATCTGATAGTGAAGACTAACAATCTATGGCACTAGCACTATTCAAACACGCCAGCATACGGTTGCCCTTTTATGAACCTCGCCAACGTTCAATCTACTTTTTTTTTACATTCATAACATTTTCAGTATGACTATACCACCGTACCCGCCCCCTCCCCCACCCAATCTCCCCCCCAAAAAAACAACACTCACCAACCCTACACGTTCGCAAAGGAAGTAAAACTGGTCTTCCGCATAGTCAAGGCTATGGCTACGTCCCTGCATAGTCATTTTGTACTAATTTCACGGTTAGATATTTTATACCTTCTCCGTCATGGTCACGTGCTTAGCAACACTACTCGCGAGTAAAATTCAACTCATTTTTCCCGCAAAATGTGTTGTTTTCCTTCGACTCCTTCATTTTGAGAACATATTAGAGCAATAAATTAAACAATAAAACCGTTTTTGAGACAAAAAGTGTCTTTAACTCAGAGCAATGTGCAAAACGTGCATAAAATTAATGACATTTCAAGACAAGGGTAGGTTTTCCCTACATTTTTATCCATGGCTTATCTGGACTAAGGTATTAGGTTGACCTGAAAAATAAATTGGAAACCGATTACCGAAGGAGGGTTGCTGGACTGGGGCAATGTATGTATGCATTTTTAAAAGCGTAGGTGTTTCAAATTTTCAAACGGGCATATAAAAAAGACAATGGTAACCAAACTATACATTTTATATAAACTACCCTCAAAGTTATTTTACGCCTGAAGTAGTTCGACTGGTGGAAATACTTGCCTACTAGAACGTATTCCTAGTAAGAACTTTCAATTTGTTTTCCTTAGACATATCTGTGAATCGCGGGTATAAATTAAATATGTATGCAAATAGTTGTAATATAATTTATAATATACGTATAAACTCTCCATTGCATCGCTCACAGATGACTATCTATGCTTATTTGTAATAAAACGTGCAATGGTCTTCTTGCCATGGCTCTCTAAAACACTCAATCGTTGATGTAACAAATGGTTCACGTGATACCGCTGACCATGAACTTGTGTATGTCTAACGACCCATTTCGGCAGTTTAGAACTACGATCTGGCTGGTAAACGTGAGTGATCCAGTCGTCAGCCCACCAGTTTTCCAGTTGTGGCGGATAGTAATGATGATTAAAGATGTCCAAATGTGTTCGGTGGACCATATCGTGAGTCATAATATTTGTATTTCCCTGATTGCACGTAGGGCCCACTACTCCAATATTTGGAGGATCGTACCTTAGAAGTGTGCTTATTCCCAGCGAAGTCCAGTTCATCGTCTCAAACACCGAATCGTCATTAATACGAACCATGTAGTGGACGCTATCGTTATACGCATGTCTAGCAATTTCATTGGCAGCCTTTACGAAAGTCCCTCCTTCAACAATCACTGGCTTGACTAAAGGTGATAGTGATTTTAATTCATTAAGATGCTTTTCCAAATAATCACCAGCATCAATACCCAGGTATATTGTATACCTATAGTTAGGTTCAAGTGTCAATAAAATGGATGGAATACATTTAGAAACAAGGATTAATGACGAGAATGTAATGTTAAGTCCTCGAGTAGTAGCCGGAATTAGAATACCAATATGTGATTTTGTTCCATTACCCATATCTAAATATGTTTCATTTGACATCGCGTGTGTAATAACATCATCAATTGTTATTGCCTGTGCAGTAGACGGAACCTGAACTCCATTATGTGTTTCATTTGACATCACGTGTGTAACATTGTCACCATTACCCATATCTATATATGTTTCATTTAACATCACGTGTGTAACATCGTCAATTGTTATTGCCTGTGCAGTAAACGGAAAATGATCTCCACTACGTATTTTATTTATAAACGCGTGTTTTACAATATATGACCTTTTGTCATAATAATAATTTAACGCTAATACAGCACAACATAAAAACGTTAACACAATCGCGTATTTCTTATTACCGCCTAATTCCATATTTCACAGTTGTTTTGATTTGCTTTTAAAGAAATTCGCTGTACATGAGCACGTATGATTTACAAATGATTTTAAGACGGATGTTTTTATTCCACTGCCACACAAGTTATTGACAATCAGTTTCGATCTTCAGGTGATATTAAGGTGTTCCATTACGCCCATATATGAAGAAACCAGGACTGCAGTCACACAAGAACTCTCTTCCGTTCGTTTGTCGCTTTTTTACACCATTTCCTGAATAAATAAAACAACAGTATAGCTATAGTCGTTAATCTATAAACTAAGTGTTATCAATTAACACGTGTTTTAATCACCTAAGGCTACTATAACTATATAATTATAAGGTTAGTGGGCGTGTACCTAGACCAAATGGGAGGGGTTTTACACTTGGTTTACCGAAATCAATCTACTGAAAAATGGTTGTAAACCCGTATATAATTGCAAACCTTTTTCATTTTTTAAATTGCTATCGACAAAGCCACAACAAAATGCACGTCCGTTCACTGAAATACTAGTATAGCCTAATATGCGAGTTTCAAACTCAAGACTTTTGGATTTACGATCACTATGCTTTAACCTGTCAGTTGATCAATTGGGATTGGCCGTAACTAATGTTGTTAAAACATGTGGACCGTTTGCATAAAATGTGGCAATAAAATATGTATAAATCAAATCGATCAATAGCGTTATTTTTATTGTTATACATATAATAATATTAGGATTGTAGACTGGATCCTTTGTGAAAAGAGAAAATACGATTTTATTTGATGACGTAGAAAACTTTGACTAGGTTTTTTTTTTTGTTTTTTTTAATTTCGATCACCAAAGTGGTGGTCCGTTTATTTTCCCCGTCATAGGTGCACGAGGGTCGGGAAGGACCATCCCTCTATGCACCTTACAATATATTATGCATACAATTATAGACAATATAATAGTGAAAACTATTTAAATGTAATTTGTAGAAAAGTTCTTAAAGGGTGTTTTTTTTCTTTTTATCTATTCTTGAGGTCATGAGTGGGTGATTTGTGTTTGAGAACTTTTGCCTTCCGAGTACCGACCTACCCTAGTCTCATTTATTTGACGTCTTTGATTGCTCTTTTACATACGGACGTTTATAGATGCGTCAAAAACCGTTTTGCCGTTCGTATATTTGTTTATGCACTGCGACCTACCCTATTTTTTTTAGAGCATGCAATAGGAAACACACCTATTTTTCTTTTTGGCCTTGAGCATTTTGTTCCCTGCTATTTGACATTCATACCATTGAAATGAATATCATGGCATTTTCTAGTGTTTTCACATTTTCTGATTGTTCACCATTGTAGCAGGTCTGTTCGTAACCATACATTGATACATTGGACGTTTTGTACGCATATATACTCTTCCCGTACTTTAAACTGGGTACAAGATACGAAACATTTGATGGCCATGTTACACAATGGTACATGATGACCAATAACGAGGGTACGCAGCATCCAACGCATTTTAGACAAAAAAAGAAAGGTACCCAATTATGTGTAAGAAGCGTCCATAACTATAGACTTGTCCAACAAGTTAAACCATTGTTTGATAGAAATTCCTAAAAAATAAACCATTTTTTGATGGATGTTTGTATCAATTAAAAATATGCCCTATAAAAAACAATTTTCGCATGTGAACATTTTTATTTCTCGACCAATTTTTAAAGATATTTACCACTAAGAATGTCTGTTTCACCACTATATAAAACATATTAAGGCACTACCCGTAATCAAATTGTGTCTGAAAAGTATAAACTATAGCGCCCCAAACAATAAGATCATTTATTATAATTTAATGTGAAGATGAGTTACTTAAACAAAATGAAAGCCAATAGCGAATCTAACGAAGGGGGTTAAAACACTTTGTATGAATGAAAACATATTTTTTTAATTTTTTAAATGTTTATATCTTTCGATTTGACCGTTAATGATCGATAACAGTTAAAATATATTACCTGACAAATAGTGGATCTATTGGAATTTGAGGGGGAAATGTCAGTTAAAATGGGACGAGAGCAGTGTTTTTTCCCCTTATATAACTTTTTATAAGTGTCACTATTTTTAAAAATAGTACCATTGACAAAGCCAAAAAGTATGGGTTTTCTCCCAATTGGAAAGAAAACATTCCAAATTCAAAAATGTGTTGTTTTTTCTGGTAAATATTTTACACTGAGTCATTAAACAGAAAAAGATGGAAAATATTTACTTTTCTGGGAGGGTGATGAAATACTAGTATGTATATATATATACATGGTAATGTGTTTCCAAAGTATAGAAACATACCATATTGCTTTTGTTAAAAAGAGAAAAATTCCCAATTAAGGCAAAACCACGCAAATTTTCGCAATTGAATTCCTAAAATGGTGACAAAAAAACGCTAAAAAGTATATTTTTCTCTTTTTGGTGGGATTTGCTTTTTAGCCGGATTGCAAAGCAAATTCAGGCTTATGGTTTGGTCTGTCCGTCCAATTTCGTTGGTTTCGGGCCATTCAGGTATAACTATTTATGGGGTTATTGTTTGGGGATGGGGGGGGTGGGGGGAGGGGGCATGTGGGTGGTGGTGTAGGGCTTGAAAACCTAACTAACTAACGAACAGCAACATGTTCCTACATATTAAGGTACTTTTTATGTGACTGGAAACAGAGAATCCGTGTCCTGTGGACATACTTTTCTATTTGTATTTTCTAATACAATTAAGTCTCTGATACATATTCTTCTTCTTTATACAATGTATACATGTAATTTACACTGTCAACACCGATCTATATAGACTGGATGCAATCTGGAAGAATTATGACAGTTATATGCAATTTACGGTAATCCAAACACGACCATCAATGTGTGTTTCAGTTGCATATTTTGTGTGAATATGCATTACAGTTTAAACACAATTATTGTAAATGAATAAGTTTGGTTTGGAAAATTTTACAACTTCTTATTGTACTATACTTAGGGCTTTCCATATAATTGTCCCGTTTACTTTGCCTAGAGCTTTTAAAACTAATGGCGCTATATACACCAATCACACTAAATCCAGATCGCCTCTAGTCCCTTTCATGAAGGTGTATTTCTAGTTGTTTTTAATTTTTCTGGATGACAAAACTATATTTTTCTCTTTCAGGTTGTCTACATGAAGTACAGGGATCCTCTGAAAATGTACAAGGCGCAGAACACGGGACTTCACTTTCTTGCAATCCATTTGAAGCAGTTTTAACACCACAACTGAAGACATTATATAAGAGCGACATTGGCAAAATAAATGACAATTTTCTGATGTACAGTTAAGATAACTCGCTTCATGAAATTTGCCATTTACTACCAGCAATTAAAAGTGCACAGACGCCAAGTAAATTACATTATTCCCATTGCTATAGAACCAACAATAGTGTCTTGTGAGAATGATATCAATGATAAAAAAAATATTAGAGAGACAACTATGGCCCGTGTATTTTAAGACATTGGAATAGCAGTTTTCTATTGAGACACATTGGATGTGAGAGCTATAGCTCTCCACCAGGAAAGTGGCGGTCAAAAAATCAACAGTATTCCTTAAAGGGAATGTTAAATACATTTAAGTTCAAGCATAAATGAAATAGTCAAAACAACATTATTAACAAAATTACTAGAAAAAGTTTAAATAATACTAATATGGAAATTGTTAGATGTAGAATACGAGAGCAGTTGCAATTCAGAATCATTATTATTAGTTTTTATCATGCAGATGTGCACTTTTCTGCCCAATAAAGGGGTGACATATTACATTTCGCTTTATTAGCCACTGACCAATAGAGCAAATCAATGCGTAATCCCTCGGCGTTTATTGTATGTAACGTTATCTGACGTCATGCAGGTAACGGTGCCTGACGTCATAAAACAAACAAAAAACAACAACATGGCGGCGTCCTCGATAAGCGTAACATTCGGAGAAATAGGTAATAATAGTAATTCATACAGAAAATGTGGATAATCTACATGATAAATAGAATATTATGTCAATGCCTTTTACTAGGCGTTTTACTAGGCTCGGCACGAAAACGAAGAATGGCTCGGCAGAGCCTCACCATTTTTCTTTTTTTAAGCCTCGCCTAATAAACTTGATAGTAAAAGGCACTGACATAATATTCTCTATGTAACACGGTCGGGGACATTTTCTTTGATGAATGCAGAGCATTAAATCGTCCCAGTGTTATACCATGCTTCAAAAAATATAGAGTATGTCTATTTAAACACCTCGATGGGCGTAGCTCGATGGGCTACGCCCATTTCGGTGTTTAAATAAGCCAACTCGCTGAGACCAGACTCCATCTATTACTTAATGTGACGTATAGTATGCATTTATGACTCGGTTTTAAAAGTTCTGCAAATTTTAATACAATTCGGTAAAGAAACAAATGAGTAGAATAGGCTATTTAAATTACTTTGCGTTCAGTATACCCTGACTGAGACCATATCTGTATATTCACTTTTATTTAAATTAAGCTTAACAACTAATCAAAAGTAAAAACAATTTCCTTTAATCTATTAACAAGTATTATTAATGACTTGAAAGTATGCAAGGTGTGTAGAAAAACTAACGGGACGCCGGAAGTTTTAAAACAAACATCAATATTGCGACGAGTCATCTTACTAAGGTGATTAGCGATTAAATAAAGTATAATCGGGTGTACGAATTTGTCTACTTTGAGACTTAACTGGTCTACAACCAGGGACTTAATGACATGATAATCTAATAGCATGACAATATTGTTTTATTTCATACAAAAACACCGTAAAATGTTGAATAAGCGCTCTACGTGTGGAATGTATATTGGTGGCAATAAATTACGTTCTTAAAAGTTATTTAAAACTACATTTGAAACGGAAAGGTGCTGTAAACTAGTACTACCAAGTAAATCATAGGTCGGCTTGTTCTAGATTCCGTTGTGGCTAGCACCAATTAGACTAGAGATAGACTTCAGATCAGTGAAAGAGTTTGCCCGTTTTGTAACGATAAGGTGGAAGATGAGTTACATGTTATGATAACCTGTCCTTTATATACTGATATCAAGGCTAATTTATGTGATAAAGCAATAAGCCTAAATCCCTATTTAAATAACTCTACAGATGAACAAAAATTAGTATATTTATTTACAAGTGCAGACTTAATTCGTGTATGTGTCAAATCCTGATACTTTTATTCTTCTACGTCCATCTAACTTTTTGTATCGCTAGTCTTTTTTCCTTCAAACAACGTCAATTTTATATCTGTAAATATTGTCAATTTGTTTTATCATATCGTGATTCTATTTTATTTTCTTCTATAAAAAGATGCTAATCAGTTCTTTCTTGGTCTGATACTTGCTATGATTTTTTAATTTTGTTCTAACTCATGCGAAATAGTGCTTTGTTTGTTTAGTCAAATCTTACAATACGTATTCTTAGTACATATTTTATTGATAGATAGCATCATTTACATAGTCTTAATGTGTAATATATATGCTAATATCGTTTGAGTTTGATGTGATTAGCAATTTTTAAAATATGTTGATACTTTTATGACTATAGTCTCTTATAATTCTAATTCGAATGGCATGGCTATCTTATAATGTTTACGATGTAATATTTATGTTGGTATTTATTGTAAACCTTGATGTGACTTTAATATATATGCATATTATATAAAGGCGTAGGTATTCGTTCACATCTCCGCATCATCTTGCAATTGTGTAATTTATTTTACATCGATGAAAAAACAAAATGCAATTCATTGACAAAACCGTATCTTTGTCCGCAGAGTAACTATGTGTAGGATAAACCATTACATGTAGCTTTCAATACAGTTTCTAACGCGGAACTAGTGAGATTGCTATATTTGCTTTCATTATGTGTCAAGAATTTAAAGAAAATCTCTCTTGGTTATTTAATGGGGGGAGGAAGAAGGAGAAGAAGAAGAAGAAGACGGGGTGTATTGTCATAATACAGCTGGGGTAGAGGCCATCACCAATTAACCGTACATAGTTTCATAATTTTATATAATTTGCAATGAGTCATAAATGACCCTTTAGCAAATATTAATATATATAACATACAGTTATATTCAATGGCAAGAACAATTGTGCATATATAGCACACAGCAAATTTGTATCAATCAAATGTATATACGAGTACATGATTACAACTTGCACACTTGTACTTTGACTTTGATTCAAGTTATAAAACACGTGAGAATGAGATCATTGTTTTATTGTTACTTAATTACTTAAATCGTTGCACCATTCAATATTTAGCAGTCAATTTTGCAAATGTAAAATAGTAAATGTACTTTTACAACAAGAGAGCTAATATTACTCATCAAATAATAATTCGTTTCTTTTTTCTTTTTTTTTGTCAGCCACCTTAAGGTGACCCATTTAATCTCCCCGTCTTAGGTGGAACAAGGGTCGGGGAGGGTAGCCCCTTGTCTCACCTTACAAGTAAACATGTGTGTGATTATTGCCTATTGCAATCGAATCACGATTTATTTTCGCTGGACAACCATGTTTATATTTTGGGCCGAGGACGAATGGTCTTTTTTATTTGTATTGATAAAAACAATTCACAAAATATACAAAAATACGGACAATGTCGAGTCGTGGAAGACCCAGAAAGGACGCTAAGCGCGTGAAGAGGACTGGCAATCAGGAGGTGAGAGACGATGCTCCGAAAAAGGCCAAAATATCGAAAGATGTGCGGAGGCGCAATGTCATGAATGTGACTCAAAGTTCTGACAACGAGGAGGGTGACGAATTCTTACATTTGGCTGGGGACACATCAGTTTTGCATACCGGCACACGAACCGTCGATTCTTGTAATGAAAATGTTGTCCGGTGCGGTGGCGATGATATGGCAATACACGTTCCCGAACGTATTTGTCAAAAAATTCGTGACAACAAGTTCATTAACCTGGCCGTTCTGTTGAAAGGTAGCGCGGAGCTTGATACATAGTGTTCCGGTGGGGTTCTAAAAAATTGGGAAAATGGGGTTATTGAATCTCAAGCTAAGGTAATTACAGACAACATCATTAACATTTCGAAATGGACAAATGCATTTCTGATTTTCACTAATATTTACGTGACGAAACATCCATCAAAAGCTAAAGAGCTCCTACAATACAAGTTCACAATCAGGGAAGCAGCCCAGCGTGTTTTGTTTTGTTTTTGGGGGGAGGGGGGGGGGGGGACTAGCCTGGCGCAATTATGATAAACAATTTAGAATAAGACAAGAGCGTGCAGGTATCAGGGGAATGAAATGTTGTTGTTGACACTTAAGCACGCAATAGCTGAATTTCAAAGCAACCCTCTCATGAAAAAGTACAATAGTTAAAATGTGTACCATAGAATTTGGGGGACAAATTTCGATATAACTAAATTTGTTGTGGCGTAAATTCTATTGGCCGAGGGTCGGATGTCATGTAAAATTAGAAGGAATATCGGCTAAACTATGCGTTTCAACCTGGTGGCTGATATATACTTCATATACAAGAGTGCTTAATCTGTAGCTATTTATTAATAGTTGTTACTTTGGATTATCTTCCCTGATCACTATAACACTATTACCGGGTGTGGGAGATGTCCATGTTAACAACATAAAGTAAAAGCGGGGAATGGTTGTTTGTCCTAAACTGAAAAGTGTGCAGCACCTTGTATCACCCCCGAATTAGTGCATGTCAGAGCACTCATATTATATTGGTTAACGTGCTTGTCACAGCACTGGTATTAGATGTGTATACCTGCTTGTCACAGCAGTAGTATTGAAAGTGTATACCTGCTTGTCACAGCAGTAGTATTGAAAGTGTATACATGCTTGTCACAGCATTGGTATTCAATGTGTAAATGTGCTTGTCACAGCACATCTATGTATATAAATATGGATAGGTTGCTTGTCATAGCAACCGTAAATGTAAAGGTGCTTGTCATAGCGCCTGCTTGGCTTAGATAGTTGTACTGATGATGGCTAATGGAATGGTCACTCCAGCAAAATTTTACTTGACATTCTGACCTTCGGTAACATTACATATCCCTACTTGTGTCTCGCAGCCTTGGGGGATGTTTAATTGTTGCGGCCACAATATCCAAACAGCCAATGTAATATAAGATAAAGCATAATTTATATCAATATGGATCAATGTAAAACCTACTGCATGTAGTAATGTTTTATATCAATACCAAGTCATTGTAACTGTTGTCCTTAAAGTAACTGAAGAAGAAAAAATTACCTACGAAAAAAAAAGGGGAAAAAAACGTATTCTCTCCACCTAGGACCATGTTCACTAATCTCTGTGTGAGGGTTACTGTATAATTTCTTATTTAGATTGTACTTTAGCTGCCAAGTGTCTTAATTGACAACTGTATTTTTTTCTTATGCAGATATCTCCTTAAACATTTATTTAATAACATGTGCATATTCCTTCCAATGTTTTTCAAATGCATTTTTTTATTATTACCTACAAAAATGCATTCAAGACAGGCATATGATTTCTTAATTCTATTCTTGAGGGCTTCTATGCTTAATGGACTTTCTAAACGCTTGGCCGAAAATATGTAGTATTTAGTTTCAAGTATTATATGTAGTTCTGTTTTAGATAATTTATTTCCTATATTAAATATAAAAGGTTCCTCTACAAGTGTTATTTCAATGTTTTATGAAGACAGTCAAATTTTAAGTTCGTTAAGAAGAGACTGTGTTTCGGGAATTGACCATAGCATATGGGTTAAGGTTTCTTCATGATCGCAGTATTTACAAGTAGGACTGTCTGCGATATTAATAGTATGAACAAATCTTCTTGTTCGGAGAATTCTATGGTTAATTTGTATTTGAAACCATTGTAATAGTGTTTTTTGTGTAATGGTGCTGTATATATTTCTTCCCAAGTGTCCTCTTCTAAAGTATACATGTCTTCCCATTTTGTCTTTGAAGTTGGTTTACCGGGGTTTTGGTTGAGGATATTATAAAGGTTATGAGATCCTTTTTTATTTTTTATAAATACGTAAATGTTAAATGGATTAACTTTTTTGCACTTTTTTTTAATATTAAATTATGTTGTTTAAATGTTTACGATGACGACGGAAGACAACAACGACGGACGAAGTCTGACGACGGACAAAATAGCGATAAAACATAGATTTTATAAAGTTTTAGATAGTTGACAACACAAAGGACTTCACGGTTTAGCATAAAATAATCGACTTCACGGATTAACATAATGTAAAAATGCATTAATTCTTGCGAACAGGTTATTTGACACAAAACCCTTTCGCTTACCTGATGTGAAATATTATTGTGGAAGTTTTCGTGATAAAAACGGGGGCATATGCATGGATTTTGTTCATAATATGCGCAAAATTAAAGTACGCTTCATGGATTAGCAATTTGTTCTGGTGCATTTTCAGAAGTTTTCCAAAGTGTTTACCAAAAGTACCAACTTTTACAAAAAAATAATATCAGTCGAGGGTAGAGTACATTTTTTGCGTTCGAATGCGATTTCTTTGGTAGAAAATGGTTAAGAAATACAAATCTTATCGCACTCTGAAGCTTTCGATGTGGGCGAATGTTTACAATTTTTTTCTTCACGAATTAGCAATATTGACGTCATAGATCATGTGGTATAGTCACCCTGTATGTAGATTCACCACACTTCTAAACTAACTCGGTCAAAATCGTGTAGTCTGAAAAGCTGATACGAACAAAAGTATTATTTTTAAATGGTTGTGTAAAATAGGAAGCTACTTTAAACAATTTCTATGCGTTATATTTATGGGTTTCGATTGATTTGGAAGTACGATATCCGATAGTTAGATCTGTGTTATTAATTATTTAACTACAGAAACACACACCTAATAACAAATAAACAGGACACTGTGAACTTATATCTATTTCACGTGACACGCATCATGCGTACATTTGACAAATGTTGATACCGTTAAAGCCATATATCATGAAGAGTTGCATGTATAAATGTTTAATTCATGCAAAAACACATTACGCATGTATTTCTCTGTCCAATGATGGTATTTCAATTTAACAGTTTAGGCAAAACATTTGCTATATCAAAAATGATGGTATTTTTAACGTTTAAACCTTTTTATAGAATTTCTCACTATTATAATCACATTGTGCCATTTAAATAAAAATACACATTCTATTCTCAGTTACAACTTATTAAAAGCTTGTTTATAATAATGTATTTCATGTAAATTTTAATATTTGAAATTAAGGACAGGTATATTCTATATTCTAAACATTTGTACATGATAAATATTATGGATATGTACTGTTCACTGATTTTTTAAAAATGTGTTTTGCTTAAATTTACTAAAGTGCATTTATGGTTTCGCGATAAATCACTCCATATCGAGGGGTCAGCGCAAAACTATTGTAACTACATATGAATAAAGAAGGAGATACAATAGTTTTGCACTGAACTATGGTCAATATAGATACATAGTGATTCCCACTGTTTTATTAGCCCCCCAATAAACAACTGGTAATGGCAATCATTAAAATCCTGATAAGAAATCGCCGGAATGAAATTGGACTTTACGATTAGGTTATATCGGCACAGAAACCTAAGCGGGAGATGAGATGACGGTAGCACTATGAAAACGTGTGTTTTAAGATACTAAGTAAGTGATTTTTGTTATAATAGTAATATACGCATTATTACATAAGAAGTTGAGCGAAAACAAACTAATTTAATAATACATAAAACAATGTATCGTTATTAACAATATACTATCTTGTCATGTATTTTCTATTTTCAGGATACGAATATCTGGTCAAATGGAACGGATATCATGTGTCTGATTGTACCTGGGAACCCGAGAATCATCTGTCGCTGGATCTCACTACAAATTACATTCCTCCGTCAATTGATGACATCAGACTCAGACAGTTTAGTGTCGACTACGAGAGAATGGTCCATGCCAGACTTAAGTCAAGCAATCCTAAGATCGATGTTTTTGTATATTTAGACGTTTATCGATATGTGTTTGGTAACGGAAACTCTACTAAGTTGTGTGAATTAGACGATTTTAAATTACTGAATCTACCAGAACACTGGTATATCACTTTTAGCAAAGATGGGTCCGGGCGGAAACTTAGATTCCCTGTCAGACT
Source organism: Cyrtodaria siliqua (assembly GCA_037043455.1). Taxonomy (NCBI): domain Eukaryota; kingdom Metazoa; phylum Mollusca; class Bivalvia; order Adapedonta; family Hiatellidae; genus Cyrtodaria; species Cyrtodaria siliqua. The sequence goes on from JAWPHD010007639.1 coordinate 49,958, forward strand.
TTCTGTGCGCTTATACTGAGAAAGATGTTCGTGATATCATCGGGCGTTCTGATTGTAAAGACCGTTCCCATTGAGCGCTGCCAGGTCTATGCCTGTACAGAGGCATGCAATTTTAGCGAAATTTAGTCACAGAAGAATAGTTGTCAGTGTTGATAGTTTTTTGAAGTTATATAGTAAAATTATGGTTTTGTTTAAACTACTTCATCTGATGTTTATATTGCATTGTATGCATATTGTTTTGTGTTGTGATTTACTGTGTCCACCTATACCATACAAAATATCTTGTACCCAATTAAAACAGATCAAGTGTGTTGTTGAAGATTCCCCCATATATAACAGTATTTTCTATTATGTTTAACCATGTTGACTACTTGTAAACTATAATTATAAGGTGACTTATAGGTCCGTTGGGCCGGGTGTTTCTCTATGCATTTGTATTAAATGTTTGTTATTTGCGTATTCACATGTCACTATAATAAAATATTTACTTACTTTACTTACTTATATGATAGTACAGCGTGTACCCCATTAAAAAATATCAAGTGTGTTGTTGCAGATTCCCCCATATTTGATAGTACAGCTTCTTTTGAAATTCAGAAAGGTGCGTTAAGAAAAATTGACCCACATGATGTATTGTCAATAGACAAAATAAATCACGAGCTACAGTACATACAAATTAAACCTAGCGAACGCCTTATATCTAGACTTACCAACGAAATATTTCGCTGTTATATAGAGTACAAGAAAATAAGCAACGGTCAGAAAAAATCAAACTTTGACAACAAAATGAAAACAATCTACGTACATGCGAACGAACTTATAAACATTCATAATGAACCCCTTACAACTTGTGTGTCCCCGTCCCCAGGCATATGCAATTTTGGAAGAGTACGCCTCGATAATTCGTCAAAGAAAAATCGCCGAAGGGTTATCAAAAAATTGGAAGAGTCTTCGGAAAAGGCGCTGGATTTTGTTGAAACTTTTGGAGTGTATTTTGAATGTAAATGGTACCAGAAAAACGCCAACTTCCTTTGAATATATGACTTCCATTGATCGAGAGCGAGTAAAGTCAATGTTATAATGCATTTGTGCCGACAGCATCCTATTTATACGGGCTAACTATTACAATGTTATCAAATGTACTACCACTAATTTATCTTCTTCTAAATTGCATGTTGAGAATTAAATCACCTGCAATAATTATGTTTTTAATAATTATATATTAATACATACATCTGGCCCTTTATTGTAACGGAAGATGGTTTGGCTGAAATATATTCTTTTAAACATTGTCTTGAAATGTTCTATTTTATTATATTATGCGATCTCATGTTTAGAATAGGTTTGTTTTGCCATTAAATGTGCTATGTGACTAATGAGCGTTCTGTGTCATTTTATTTGTTTCCTACTATACATGTATTTGAATTCATCCCTAAGCACCAACTTAATATTACATATCAATTTATTGAGATATGTTGAGATATTCAGTAGGTGAACATAAAGGGTTTCACTCGGACTTTATCCTCAATCTCTATATGAAAAGTCAAAATATTAAACAATAATTTAAATTAAATGTATCTATATTCAATTTGGTGTATTAAAATCCGACACCACCAAAGAAGATACATAGTTGCACACAAAAAATAAAGCTTTTACTCTAATTTTCACTAAAAATTAGTTTTATAAACAAATGGCTTAATACAATTCTTATAATTAACATTAATGATTGAAAAAATGCAATTTATGTAGAAAAACTAACGGTAGTTTTTAAAAATCAAGATTGGCATGTGTCCCTTTAATAGCAAAACAGTTATTTCCAATTAACGACAAATCGTGTAACAACTTCGATTACGTAATATTGCATAATAATATTTAGTAATCGATTTTTATAGTGCTTTATTCCATATCATTTTCGTTACGTAATTCCCAGAAATTAATATTTGTTATATCATACTACACTGTTTCGTGCAATATTACATGACTATTATTTTAACGATAAAAAGCTTCACACTCTTGTCGACACTACACTGGCTAGTCCTTGTAATTTATACTTCCCAGAATAGACAATGCGCATAAATGTTCTTTATTACATACCTTACTATAAATAGTAACACATTTTAGTAGAAAAATAGTGATTATCAGTTCTGTTTCTAAATCCATAATCGGCACACTATGCCATTATTGATTATGGAAAATCAGCACAGTAGCAACAGACTGTCCGCACGCGAAGATGTCGACGTCATCAAGCAATACAATGACGTCATATTGGCGCGTTATATGGCTGAGGAGCGGACGTTGAAATCTCAACTGCTGTTTTCACGCCCAGTCAACGTTGGAAGCTTTGAAATATATCATTAAAGTGAAAGACAACGTACTCATAGAAACCAATTTAAAGTAATTTATTAATTTAATGTAATGTATTTATTTGCCAAATAATCGTTTGCATCTTATGCTACTTGTATGTTTAATGTACACCGTTTTGTAAACATGTCGACGCATTTTGACATAAAAATGTACCGGTTGTTCTTACTCGTCTTCTCCATTTATAGTAAGGTATGTAATAAAAAGGCAAATATACGGCTGTGGTGTGCCTTTTGTCGATAATGGCACACCTAGTGCATGATCCTCGGGCAAAAGCCCTCGGGCTATTACGGCACTAGGTGTGCCATTATCGACAAAATTCACACCACGGCCGTATATTAACCCCTAAATATTATGTTCAATTGTATTAATTATCATATTCGAAAGTATTTAGTTCCGGATGAAAAACATGTAATCTAATATGTGACAATTTATGTGTACTACAAAAAATTGATGATATACATTATTTGAAAACAAGAATGTCTACATTATGATTTCTAAACTTATAATTATCACTATGAATGTTTGGTTTATAATTGCAATTAACACAATCTGAATGATAATAACCAAAGTGACAATGGTGTAGTTAGTTCTAATAGAAATCATTAATTTGCGATTTAAAGAGATTTGCCGAAATGACATGATACGCGTGAGTGCCAAAACCTGTTGTAATATTCTCAAAAAGCGAAACTCTGTTTTATATTCTTAATTATGTGTTACTATTATTATTTATTTTACTTGTAGTAAGCTGGAAAGCGTTCTTTTTTTTTTAAAAAGTTAATTTCATCATATTTTATGTTGTAAATAATGCAATCATTATTAGATAAGAAATAAGGTTTTATAACGACGTTGGGAAGTCAGTGCTAATCAGTACACTCCAGATCTGATCTGGGTTGTTATCTGATATTTTATACTATTTTTTAAGGTTTCAGTAGCCGTTGCGATTCTCTAACTCACATATTAATATTTCTAGTTTAAGTACTTTTTACACAACATGTCAAGATTAGCACCGTCCGCTCAATTTTTACTATGTATAAATGTGTGTGATAACAATATTTTTAGAAAATGATTTTATAAATTAAAACAGTGATATAAGTGTACGCATTGACTACTGGACCTATTGTGAGTCTTATGACACGGCTGTGGCAGTCGGTTCAGATGCTCAATATTTTAACATTGTGAACAGTCACATGTATATTGATATTGTATAGTCTCTTGTAATTCTAAAAAGAATGGCACAGTTGTATTTTATGATTTGTTGTATTGTAGATAATAGTGTACTGTGGTGATGCTTAAATAAACTATTAAACTGTTATAATGTAACAGTTCAAGGAATTAGTTATGTTATTATGACGCGAGTCAATTTCTAATATCTAAGTATTCAAATGCTGCTCGTGGTCTGAATGTTATACTTCTGTTATGAATGTGCAAGTTACAATTATTATCTTAAATAAATGTTATATGTTATATGTAAGACAACATATGAACATTATTTCCAAAATGTTTTTTTCAGTTATTACAACACATGCTACAGAAAATAAGCTTTGATTTTTAGAATATTCTTTCAAGAAAAGCAATTAATAAAAATATACGCTGATAAATTTTACATACCTGGAAAAAACAGGCGACGATATAAAGATCACGAATGTGTCTTTACTGTTGCACAGGCAAAGTAGATGTGAGCCTGTACTACTACTTTTACTTAACTTTTCTTTTTTTTACTCGTCCTATGCATAAGGCCTTTTGGCGAGCTTTTCTAGGTAGGTACGAGGGTGCTTCAAAATGTTCTGTCACTAGACATATATCCTTTGAACTGGATATTACACTGAATGGATTCACTCTCTTAAATTCCACAACAAAAATGAAAGATTTCCGGTTATTTATACCGCTGAATTACCTCCCCCTACCACACCTTTTGGCATCTCTGAAAATGTCCTTGTTACAAAACGTTGTAAAAATTATTTGAATAATTCCATGTTTTTAAATTTTCTTGTACGCCATCTGTTGTTATTCGCCTATAATCCATGAAAATGATTGTCGAGAACTCGCAAAGGTCTTGCTGTAAACCAGATATGAGTGAATGCATATCCCTTAATTTTAGCGGAAACATGATAACACTGATTTTCTTCATTTTATTACGGAAATGTTATAATATCTTTTAAATGTCGTAATTATTCTCATAGTATTAATATGTTTTCATATTTTTTTTACAAATCCTAGTCCTTTAGTGTTTAAATTTTATATTCAACACATTATTGTAGAATTTTGCACAAAGTTTAGTGAAAATATTGATCATCCAAAAACGCTATTTCAGAAGACTGCCCTTCCATTTAATGTCCATTTATCATTAAATTAATTTTACATGTTAGCTTGAAATGTTAATTTCTAAGACAATGCCTTTTCATCTACCATGCTTAAATTCTGAATCTTGTAATGCAAAATTATAACTGGTCATGTATAAGAAATGTCAAAGGTCTTCGAAAAGTACTTAAAGAGGAACAGGCATTTAAAATAGTAACAGTTAACATACCTGAAAAAAACTCAGGACGAAAATGCCTCAGTATGTATAAGTGGTGTGTATTAAATGTTCCATAACTTTCGTCACACAAAAGATACAGCATTCATGATACCATCAATGGAATAGTATTGAAACTCTCTTTCATTTGGTATCAAACATCAACACTCACAACGGGCACATAATTGTTAAAACACGTTAGTGACAGAACTTATTGAATGACCCTCGTATTTATTTTTTTCATTGATTATAGCTAAGTAGATTCTTTCATGCCTGTACACAGATCGTCTTGAAAGTTATACCATACATGGCTTTCAGGTGTGATATTCATTGTAAAAATAAGATAAGTGCTTAAGTTATCAAGGACAAAAAAATAAAGTTGGCATTGACATTTCCCGTTTTAACATGAAATTCACAGCTTGTTTTACACTAAGGTTTTATCACTTCTCTAAGGATCAATTAGCACCGTCTGAGAAGGTGATAAGTAATTAAGAACAAGTTTGAACAAGTTTATTATCAAAATTCCATTAGGCAAAGAGCCCATGGTAATATACATTTTTACAAAACATATGAGAACGTGTTATCAACTTTTCATAATTATGATGTTATGATTCAATTCAATTCAATATTTTATTTGGCATAACATTTACATGTTTATTGCCTAAACAAGGCGGAATACAATACACACTATTTCAGAGAAGAGTACAAACAAACATACATACTTCATTTAGAGAATAAATATATCTATTTCAGTGGAACAATTATAATTATTACGTTCTATCAAAGGCATTTTATCACATGTTATTACCATTATCAAGATTGTATTTGAAAAGCATTTATACTTAAAGACTTTAGAACAATGCATAGAAACTCTGACTACCGTTACATCCATTAACCATTCATTTATCCGACTCATAAAAGTTATGTTGTTTATCCGTTTACCCATTAAATACAATTTATAATTTGCTTCAACGGACCTCACGCACTATACAAATCACTCCGCTTTACTTTGAGATCACGAGGAATTAGTGACAAATTCACGTGACTCTGTTACACATAACGAAAGGATATTACCACTTACGTTATCAATATTATTGTGAATAATAGACCTGTACAACTAACTACGATAACGACTATGACTTCAGACTAAATTCTAAGCACGAGAAAATGTTTGGGGCTGATCTCAAAGTTGTATAACAACCTGGATTTTAGTAGGCTCAGAGGCGTTTGTGTAGAAAAAAGCCAATACAAAATCAAATTAAAAAATACATATTTTTATATTTCTGTCAATATATATATATATATATATACGTCATATGCATCGACCTTTCAGATTATTTTTTCTTAATACAGCCTTCACTACAACCACCCAGACTCGGCTGGGGTTTTAAAGGGGCTTGCCTGAATAAATGATTACTAAAAACGTTTTGAAAGGAGGGTACACATCAGATGCAGATCCAAGATTTTGGTTTGAGTATTTGTGGGAGGGGCGGAGGCGGTGGCAGCGGAGGATCCTTCGACATAAAAGGTTTGTCTACATGAAGTTTAGTGAATTATGTTAAATTCAATGATGACTAACAGTAGAAATGGCGCGCACCCCAGGTAATCCGGCATGCATTGGTTATACTTGTGGGATTTTACAGGGGCGGGGTGCTGGGTCCGCCTTATCCTTGAATCCGCCTTAGTACATGATAAATACACTTTTATCCCCTATGTCTTACCCTAAAATTGGCGCCGTAGAAAGGATAGTTGAAGACGCTGCGTCTAAATCTGTCTCGCGTCTCGCTCCGAATCCCTCTGGGAGCTCGAAATGTCAAGTGAGAAAGTGTCAATTCTTAAAAAAAATTTTGTGGTGTGGAAAAATATTGATATTACCTATTTTAGACGATCTAAATATAATGAGTGAAACTAAAGCTACCCATTATTTACACAAATATTCATTGAGGGACAGCAATCCTAGGTTACGCACCAGGATACATTTAAAGAGTCAAACGGCAATTTTGCTCTTTTTTTTAAGTAACGGCATTCTGTTAGTTTTTATTAACTTTTTACACATTTGAATAGTGCAAATAAATTGCTTTACATATTCCTAACTGTTGATTATTTTGCAACAATAAATGTATTTAAACCTATGGTAATACTGAAAACTCAAATTGTACTACCTTTTGTTTCAATATCTGACTTTAAATACAGAACCCTGTGGGGTTTTGAAAAACTGAAAGATCGTGCAGCGCGTGCGCTTATCGCCTTGACAATCGAATTTATCAGTTAACCCTGACATCGAAATGGATGAGGCCACCACTATTGAAGGTTAGTTGTTTCTTTTACAATATATGTTATACAAGAGTGCTCATTTATTACAGAATTGTTTTGCATTCTTTTCGGCGTTTATGCGGTTTAAACGTCGGTAGTAAATGGCGTAATCCAAGAATCGCGTTAACTAGTGCTTTATTGTAAATTTGCCATTGATTGCCGGCGTTTAAAACCGCCGGAAGAAAAACACTCGCTTTGTGGATTTTTCCATTTTAAACCGGAAAAAAACAAATAAACAGCGAAAAAAATGCGAATCAATTCTTGTATTTACCAGTAAAGTAATAAGCAGTGAATGGTGACCACTAATGGAGATATAGCGCGGCTGAATGAAATCTCGTAAGGCTTCGAGAAGTGGAAGAAAGATTGTTTTAGTGGTAACATTTTCTGAACATCCGCCATTTTGTTTCCATCGGTGAGGTGCTCCGCTTCGTGAAATTATTAGATATTTGACTATTTTGGATAAACAAGTCATCATACTTCACAGAACTTGTTTGTTGTTATATTACTAATAGTTGATATTGACATTTTGGGTATTTTTGCTTTATTTTACAGTCAATGATTGATATCAAATGAAATCCACATACAATTGGTCGGCCGTGTTGGTTGAAGTGTTGTTAAACAGAGATATCGAGATGGCGCAAATCCGCTATACATTATTTTGTTTTAGTTAATTCCTCAAAGATAAACAGCTCGTCGTCGAGGACTAGGATTGCAGAATGTAGTGGTACACATTTTGTTATGCAAAAACACTTAATTTTGTCTAATAATTTGTCTGAAAGACTGCATAGATATCGACCAACATGGCCGATTCTAGCCAACGCCGATGAAATGCCGCCCTGTTGGACTTCACTATACATTTGTTTGTTTTAGTTAATTCCTCGAAAATAAACAGCTCGCTGTCGAGAAATATGATTGAAGAATGTAGTGTTACACTTTTTGTTATGCAAAAACCTCAATTTTGTCTAATAATTTGTCTTAAAAACTGCATAGATATCGCCCTAAACGGCCATACATGCCGATTCTAGCCAACGCCGATGAAATGCCCTCTTGTTGGACTTCGCTATACATTTGTTTTGTTTTAGTTAATTCCTCGAAAATAAACAGCTCGCTGCCAAGAAATATGATTGAAAAATGTAGTGGTACACCTTGTGTTATGCAAAAACCTTAATTGTGTCTAAAAAATTGTCTTAACAACTACATAGATATCGACCAAAACCGATTCTAGCCAACGCCGATCCTGTTGGAATCCGCTATACACGTTTTAATTTTAGTTAATTCCTCGAATAAAAACAACTCGCTGTCGAGAAATATAATTAAAGAATGTAGTGGTACACTTTTTGTTTATGTAAATGCTTTAATGATATTTTAGAAACTCTTAGTCAACCGATCACTGTTGGTGCTCTTTTGGTTAATTAAATATCCTTTCCAGCAGTTGAACAGCGAACGACAACTTTTAATGTCTGTATCAATTAAATGCTTTCCAATGCATATTACCATAAGCGTCCCGGAGATAGTTATTTTTACTATAAGGTTTCATAACTAATATTACCTAAATATATATATAACCATGCAAATAAACAATTAACTCAAGAGTCGCTAATGTTGGGTTATGTCAGCTTGTTTATTGCGATCAAAATATATAAAGGGTTTCTCCAATCATAATAATACGGTTCCCCGTTGCTAATTGGCTGTCTTAAGCAGGATGTTTGTTTAGATCAAAGAGGCCATAAATCACAAACACTGGCCACCCGTGGTGTGTTGACATCAAATACATACCATAATTGCGTAATATTTTTTAATTTTCAATTGTATTTATATTATGAAGAAGAAGAGAAGAAGAAATTGTATTGACTTTAACTATTACATAGATTTTCATCATATAAACATACATTTTAACAAGATTAGTACAGGTTCATTAATTTATGAATTAGTATGAAAACAAAAGAAGAAGAAAGAGATATAACATGAAAAAAAAATATATAGAGAAAATGAAGATAAATGAGATTTTGGACCGATATCGGCCTATGAGACACTAATTGATACAAGTCAATGCATGTATATTAAAAATACAGCTAAAACATAAAACATAAAGACAATTTAATTAGACTATAATATATATAGGAATCAAAATCCTATATCTAATACGGTACAATAGAACAATTGTATTATAGCAGGGACTCAGATACGACCATCGCATCTTACCATCGCAACTAACAAGACACTGTATGGAATGCTTATCAAGGGAAGTAACTTTTCTAGCTTATGTATGTGCAAGTGGCGCCCTCGCACAACTGTTTGGGAATGCACTGAATTAATTCACTTTACATCGTATTAATTCTGTTCAGTATCGGCCGTTTGTCTGTATGTCAAATTGATTATGCTGTCATTGAATTGAGTGCTTTGGTCTTGCATAAATACAGTTTCCTATAGATTGATTCACGTATCGGTAAATTGACTGGGTTACTTTTAAATTGGTTCGCATTCTCTTGCTTTGATTCATGTTTCCGACTGAACCGTTTAGCATTGCATTGAATCGTTTCAAGTTCGATTAGATGGTTTGAAAAAACACTCCGGATTATTTCACAAAGCATCGGATTGTTTTAAGTTTGATTAGATGGTTTTAAAAAAAAAGTAGTAAATCTATTAAAGTTACATTGAATTAAATATAATACCGATGAATTAATTAATCTTTGACTGCATGATTTATTAAAAACATACTTTTGGCGGTAATGGCCGCCCATAGCAATCGCCCCTTGGAACCCTATCGGGCGTACAGTCCAAATTCACCCAGCTACGCCCCTGATTGCGGCCTGTAATTACATTTCAAACTTATGATTTAATTAATTGAAACCAATGATTGAATTAATAAAATAAAAATTGTGACAATAATCAATCGATAAGTTGAGTAAATTTATTTTCGCACATTCATTGTTTTACGTCGGCTTATCGCTCCCTATAAAGGGTAATGCTTTTCTCAGTTTTTATTCTTCTTGGAAGATTGTAGCAGTGTTACAAATTTAAACATATTTGGCCTTTGTATGTAATATTTTCTGATTTCATTATAAGCTGTACAAATTAAAACAAAGTGATGTACAACTAACTTGACACGCGCCAATATCTGGTTTGCGTACTGCATATCGTGCATATCGTGTAAAAATAATATTACCACGTACATTGAGAAATTGAATCACAGTGTGTTCATTATTATTATTATTATTATTATTAGGCACTTTTAAAGTATATTGACAAACACGTAAACAGACAAACGAGAAGGCGAAAGTAATAAAAATGCAAATGACATCACAAACACAAAAGGGTTGACAATAGGGCTTCCGCCTTGGAACGTGCATACATGTATCACACAAAACCGTCTTCATATAGCTATTAAAATTAAAAACTTCATCTCACGATGTCCCTTCGAATACTATTAAAACATTATACATTCCATACTGAACATGTGATTATGATTAATAAGACAATACACACAAAGCAACAAACATCTGTTTCATTACTCATTAACCAAATGAATGTAATAATAGTCCAAAGTGCAGCAAAGTTTTCATTTATACGATTTACGTAATTCAACACAACAAATTAATCATTATTATAAGATGGACTTTGCATTCCTGTCGGAAAGTGTTGTTTTTTTGTATCCACCCATTTCATTATCTAGTTAAATAAATTTGCTAGTTGACTGGAGCCAATTCTAAAAGCAATCATGTTCATGGACATATTTCTATTAAATAAATAACTTCGCGAATTAGCACATCGATTTATTATTCCTGTATCAATGCTTGCACATGTTGCATAAATAAACATTAGAGATTTCAATTTTCTTCGTTATTCTACCAAACATGCTTTTACATATTATTAACTGTTGATTGTATTGCAACAAGGACATATATAAGCATATGGTAGAAAAAGACGACGCGCCACCTGCTGATGAAATTGAGATGCCAGTAGAGTGAATATAGTTGTAAGAAATGGTCACAAACACTATCAAAATATAACTTTGACGTTGGGTAACTAGATGCTATATTTATTTACTCATTGTGACTTGTGGAATAAGTGTTAGTTCATTAGACTGAAGAAGATATGCTGTGTGTCTGAACCTGTCATGTTATTCACTAAGGGCATACTTAGTTACTTACTAAGTTACTTACTTAGTCGATGTTTCGTATGCATTGTGAAATAGTTGTTTTGTTAAAAAAATAAAAAAAATATTCAAATAAATTTAAAATAATCATATGTGTAAGCCTATCATTTTTATTATCCCTTCATGTTTATTTGTCTAATTTATCTTATTGAATCTGACCTATGTAACACGTACGATATAATAATAAAAAAAAAACATACGACATGTAACACATGTATACATCTATATCTACAGACAACTTCGTAAATTCATATTTCATGGCCGTATATAAAATGGTGCCGAAACGTCTGAGTGCCGAAATGACTATGTCCGAAATGGTTTGGTGCCGAAACGTCTAGGTGCCGAAATACTTTGGTGCCAAAGTGTCCTGAAATCAAATTGTCACGTGTATTCTAATTTTAAGTAATTTACCTTTTAAATATTTTTCGTGTTTCTTTCATCTAAAGCCAGATATGCTGTTGTACCCCTTCGGACCTTCAGGACAGAAATAAATCATCATCAGTATATCCCTCTCCACCCCACCTCCCACCCATAAGAATTTGACATGATTTGTCAGCATTCCAGAAAATCCAGTGGCAAGTGTTGGACACATATAATATTGTTGATGCATATTAGACTTTCACAACCATCAAAATACATATATTCTCTCCAACCTTGGCATCTGTGTAGTGAACATTGCATCTGCATAGGCTTTCATTTGGCAGCTAGTTGTCACCTTTTCACATCACACCTGCCACAGACCCAACACGTCTGCGTTGCTGTTTTACACATGTAAAATCTTGGAATAAAAGAAATGGAAATTGCACCAGTAGCAGCCCTAATACGTATGTACATCATCTGTTTGCACGTCTAGATGTCACTGGAATGGATTACTTTCCCGGTATCGTCAGCATAGTGTCAAAATTCAGTGAATTGAGAACATTTGTAAAAAAACAAACAAAAAACACGCAAGATAAACCACAGACCAGTTTAACCAGAGTTTCGTAATTATATTATATTATATTTCAGAATGAATACACATTTAGAAAAAAAAGATAAAAAAACATACTTAATACTGAAATTGTGTGCATGTATACTATGTATTTTATATACATTCCCTTTTATTAATGACATCTCGAAATGAATACACAAAGAAAGCACTCGTAACTCTAGTAGGCGGCTTAACTTAGTGGTAATGCCCTTTTTTACAAACACTCAAAATAAAAATTGTCATCAACCGCTAACCAGCATTTGCTAATAATAAACTCTGATTTTAATAAACCTTGAAAGAATATGTGTATGTATAGAAGCTAAACGTCAAAATAGCAAAGAAGGTGTAACAATTTCATCCTTATTACAACTAGATTAACGCTAATCTGATTACCGGTACAATAAACCCATTCCGTTATATTCATAACAATGGGTTGATAGCGTTAACCGGGTACCTGTTCTAAGCGTTTTTAAAGAGCGCCCAGCGATCACGATGCAATTTCAGATTATGTACAGAGACGCTTATCTTTCTCGTTTTAGCCATACGAGATTGTGCGAGATTCGATTATGTGCCCAGTCACCGATTATTAGTTCACTGTTTTTACATTATTTTCCCGTCGCTATAATAGTATCAGCAAAATTTCTAATGATAACAAAAAGTAAAAGAGAAACCACTACTATCAGTGTCTTTTCATGCAGTGGAATATCCATTTTCTGTTAAGACACACCGGATGCAAGCGCAGTGTCTGCATACAGTGCGTACAGTTCGTTCACCAATCTCTATCCTTGCATACACAAACACCTCTGTCAACGTCTCAGCAAATTGCAAGAATCTTGGCAAACGAGGAAAAACGATGGAAATGCAAATTTTATTGATGGCACTAATATTTTTCTGAATGAACTTTATATGAAAATCTAACATGGTTTATTAAAATACTCAATGTTGACTGGTTATTGGGGTGGTCTGAAAAAAACCTATATAACCCTCTGACGTCATGTATGTCAACCGTTAAGAGGTAATTTTAAACGCCAGAAAACACGTTAACCGTTCAGGTCTCACACCTCTATTATCTCCCCTGAAAGCTCACGGACCTAGAGACAAAAGGAAAACAGAAAATAATTCTATTTTTTCTCAATTTTAGGCAATTTTTAATTTCAAAAATAGGCTTTTCTTTGCTTTAGCATACATCTGCAGTGTAAAAGACAGATGCTACAGAAAATCCTATGTTGATATGAGGTTTCATTCAAATTTCAGAATTGTTTGACCAAAGCACCACATATTCAGCTAGATAGTGTATGAATTTTGTATTTTCCATAGGGTTCACAAAACATGAGCGAGGAAAAAAACCAACCTGGCTAACTTATATATTTTATTGTTTTAAATTACTGGTCTTGGCTATACTGAAGATATTAAACCAACAACAATGTCTGCTGCCCTGCTTTGAAGCTCAGATGTTGGAAAAGGCTGTACAGTAACCCTATGGGAAAATTAATTGTGGTGTGAGACCTGAAGATGTCATTTCAAACGTCAGATGCAAAACAACAACGGAATGAAATGCGTTATTTTAAGCGACGCTATGTTTCAACAACACATTTAAAAAGGAGGAAGCCGTATATATTTGTCTCGTTTGATGTTGAGATAGACATAAAATGTAAGTTGTGAGAATGTGTTTGTATTTTGTGCAATTGCTCAACAAAATGTGTTTCATGATGCATAAAACTTTTATACAACATTTCCAGTGGGTTTATATTATGCGAGGTCAAAACCTGGTGTTTGGGACTTGAAACACATCGAAGCCGTGGGCCTCACATAGTTCTTAAACCTACCCCAAATTAAATTGCTATTAAACCTAAAATATATCAAAATGTAGAAAATAAGCCGTGTTTCTATCGATTATTTACATATCAATCAACACCTATAGTTGGTGGTGTCACGGTGTTGAAGTTTTGTTCGCCATTTTGATATTTTAGGTATGGTCATGTGACAAATTATCATGTGATTGCATGCTACCTTCTTAGAAGCCACTTTCTATGCGTGCGCAACCGAGCGTAAATAGTCACACCTACTTGAAAAATGAAGCATATTCGAGATTAAGAGCGATATTGTTCCAAATGAAAGTATCAAGAAAATGCAAAACATATTAAATTAATTAATCCAATTTGCAAAGATAGCATTAAGCGAATATCAACTTTATTAGGTGAGGCTTAGATAATGTGTTTGTTTGTATGGTGTTGTACGTCATTGTCAACACATGTAAAGTTATATATGACGGTCGATTGTGTGTGGAGGAGGCAGACAACCCACTTATCCTGGGTAGAATTTAATTGAATTTTATAGTCTCACCAACAGCTAAGGTCAAATGTCGACTTTCCAGCTTCCATTGGTGGAGGAAGATCCCAGGTGCCCCACCGGGTAATTTTCGTGCACGGGCAGGCACCTGGGTCGAACCACCGACGTTCCGCAAGCCAGCTGTATAGCTTCCTCACATAAAGATTCTTAGGCCCATGAGGGATCGAACCCACAGCGGTGAGGGGCAAGTGATTCAAGTCAGAGACTCTAACCACTCAGCCACGGACGCCCCTATCCTGGGTAGAACCAGTACTGTACACCTCCCGCCATCCGTAAGAATCGACACTTTCTCACTTATAAGTCGAGCTGTGAGAGGCGAAGGTTTACAACGCAAAGTCGTTAACACTGGCACTGGAGCCGCAGATATTATATAAAAAACACAAAAAAAACGATATCCCCCTATTACCTATATAACACATGGTAGACATCTTTGATATGACCAACCTCGTTTTGAAGGCTGAATCTTTGTCAAATTACAGAATTGATTCAAATCCTCTTCACAGTTCGTTAGGTCTGACTCCCATTTATCACATTAAATTCACAGTTCGTTCGAAAACGCACGCTGTGCGGAGAAATTTAAGTAAAATCGCCGATTTCTGCCGTAATAACATTTCCTACCTGACCCGCACTACCGGTTTTATCGAAAAGTTCCGAATGCCCAATAGGATCACCAGTTACAAAGACCCATTCGCAACTTCTCGAATATTTAACTGTTTGTACAAATGATACTTGATTAGTCTTGATCATCTTCGACGCTTGATTGTAATTACAAACGTTTGTCTTGAAAACAAGCAATCGTCGCAGATGATCTAGACTAATCAAGTCTCGGTTGTAAAAACAATTAAATATTCGAGAAGTTAGTACAGCCGGAAGTGCGGGTCAGGTAGGAAATGTTATTACGGCAGAAATCGGCGATTTTACTTAAATTTCTTTTTTGTTGTTGTTTGTTTTATATAATATCTGCGGCTCCAGTGCCATTGGTCGTTAACTATTCGGCCACGGAGAGGCTTAGAAAAGACAGCATGGCGAATAAATGATCGTTTGTATGATAAACCATCTCATCATATCATGTATGTTAACTAGTTTAATAAATTCTAAAATAGTGATGCGTGGCTGTTTAATTGAATGGTGGTGTGCGTTATTTTCATCGCATTTTAGGCTACATATGACTTGTTTTTTTTGTAGAAGTGGCAGACCACCCACTTTTCCCTACAAATTCATGTAGTGTGAATAATACATTACATTGGCCTATATATAGTGATGCGCAAACGCTTTGTCGAGCATTAATGCGTATTGCCTGTTGAGAAAACCCCTCTGTTTTAGTCGGTATTTTTATCGTAATCGTTACCGTAGTTAGTTGTACAGGTCTACTTCTCGCTGACTGATTACCACAGAGACATTATATTGAGGCCCCATCACAGTTTTTTCTTTTCATTTACTATTACCTTAGTTTTTGATATAAAATATATTGTAACTAAAAACACTAGATTGTTTATTATGGCGGAGCATATCGTCGCCGCTTTTTCTGTCCGTCCGTGTGCGCGTCCGTGCGTCACACTTTTTGTCTGGAGCATAACTTAAAAAGTATGCTTGATTAAATTTCGTGTGAATGATTAGGACAATGAGACGGAGTGCAGTTCATAGCAACCATAACTCTAGCTTCACTACTTTTTTAATTATCTCCCTTTTTTGCCCGGGTTTGCACCTGGGGTCTTCCTCCACCAATAAAAATCTGGAATGTCGCCAAATGACCTTAGCTGTTGGTGCAACTTTAAAATCCAGTTTAATGAATTTATATAAGATTTGGTTGATTTCCGACAAGCGGTTTCTGAGAAAAAGTCGTCAGCAGCAAAAGATAACAACGACGACGGAGACGACAGACAACAGACGGACGACGGACGAAGAGTGATTCCAAAACATCGCATTGAGCCTTCAGCTCAGGTTATCAAAAACACTGACAGATGACAACGATTTTTGAATTCTGAAGTCCCGATGAGTTTCTTGCATTTGATATTTACTAAAACATGGCAGAGAAGTAACTGAAAATAGAGTATATTGTGCTAAAAATACAAAAACTATTAATTGTTAACACGGGTCTTTTAAATATGCCGATAAGCTTCGTAATAAATTCCGCAGTAGTTAATTGGAAGATTAACATATTTTAAAAATATTTCGTTGAATATTAATAATAACCTAAATGATAGGGATTGCTTGAATAACTCTATTAATGGATTTGTACACATTTTTAGGGAGATCGCGGACCCACTATTTTCTAAAACTATAATTGACCGTGAGTGCGTGCGTTTTTCAGAAACAAACCATAATAAAGAGATTTGGTTCGACTCGGAATGCGTTGAAGCTAAGCGTATTTACTTATCAGCGTTATCAAAATATAATTATTGTAAATCAGTAGAGCATATAATTGAATTACATGAGAACAAACTACGTTATAAAGTTTTGTTTAAGAAAAAGCGGCGCGCCTATGAGTTGAAGAAAATGCGCGATATTGAAAATTTAAGACATGCTAAACCAAAGGAATTTTGGAAATTATTTTGTCGTAAAAAGAAGGGTACGCATTGAAATATTTCCATAGAGACGTTTTATAAATATTTTCCCGAATTATCGCAGGATATATCGTCACTTCACAATGATGAGGCCGAAACCTTTTGTGAGGAACACGATTTTAATGATTTAAATTGCAATTTTGATGAACTGGCGACATGTATGACAAAGTGAAATCTTGTGTACGACATTGTAATAATTTTTCTGAGTTTTTCGAATGTGCAATAGGTCTCAAGCAAGCGGAGGTAATCTCCCCAATAATGTTTTCGCTGTTTGTAGAAGACATGGAATTGTTCTTACAAGACAGTAATAAATCTGGACTTACAATAGACGATATAACTTTAATTCTTTTACTTTTCGCAGATGATATGGTTTTGTTTGTTACAAGAACGTTTAAATGTGTTGAAAGAATATTGCGACAAATGGGGATTAGAGGTTAACGTGGAAAAGACAAAAGTTATGGTTTTTAGAAAAAGGGGTAATCTTTTAGTTAATGAGATATGGGTTTATAATGGAAATTGTTTAAAAATTGTTAACGATTTTAACAACCTCAAAACTGTTTTTAATTATACGGGTTCATACAATTTAAATCAAGATACCTTAGCAGGTAAAGGATTAAAAGCTTTGAATATATTAATTGCACATGTAAAAAAATACAATTTTAAACCAAAAAGGTTTTGCCAATTATTTGATGCGTTCGTTGGTTCTATATTAAGCTATGGAGCAGAAATTTGGGGTTTAACAAAGACAAAGGAGATCGAAAAAATACATTTGAAATTGTGTAAATACTTGTTAAGGGTTAAAACGTCTACTAGAAATTCCGGTATTTATGGAGAACTAGGTAGATACCCATTGTATATTTTAAGGTATGTAAAAAAAATAAAGTATTGGAGTAAGGTGGTCGATTCAAAAAACATTTTAATATCAACTTTTTATAAAGATGCTGTGAGAGATTGTGAAAGAGGAATGAAGAATTGGGCCAGCAATCTTAAAACCATTATAACTGACTGTGGCTATAATTATGTTTGGAATGACCCAACTTGTATTGATATAAAATCTTTTCATTTGTTGATTAAACAAAATTTAATAGATTGTTTTGTTCAAAAATGGAACACTGATGTTGAAAATAATCGAGTTTTATGTTTGTATTGACATTTACAACCTCATTCTCATATGAAGTGTATTTAGATATATTGCCGTTGAAATTAAGAACTGCCATGTCGAGGATAAGATTATCCTCCCACAGACTTAGAATTGAAACTGGCAGATATTCACAAAATAGAACTGATATAAATCAGAGATATTGTACATTGTGTAATAGTACAGACTTAGAAGATGAATATCATTTTATTTTAATTTGTCCTTTGTACGAACAATTACGTAAACAATATGTTAAACAATATTATTACAGACATCCAAGAGTTTTTAAATTTATTCAGCTGATGCAATCTTCAATCCAGCAAGAGCTTTTTAGATTATCTAGGTTTGTTAGGGAAGCATTTATTATTCGCAATACTGCAAAGTATAATGAGTAAAAAATGTATGTTCATCCTCACTGGACATGACATGTAAACTATTAAAACTTAAAAGTTTACATGAAACTACGTAAGAGGAATAGTTAAATCATTATAACAGGGTAAATACGTGATCCAGAGTGAATGTGTGAGACATTTCGGGCGTCAGAGTGAATGGGTGAGTTGTATGAGTGTATAGTTTGTATGATTGTGTGTTTGTACTTTTTCATTGTTTAATGTAAAAATTGCATTGACATATTTAATATGTGTTTATATGACGAGAAACATTTGTTTAAGTTATAAATAAAGAATATGTTCTGTTCTGTTCTGTTATTTACTTCCGAAAATAGACAATGCGCATAAATAGAAGGATAACAATATCGGACAGGGAAAGCAGCATTCAAGGACGACAGTCAACCACAAAACACAAAAACAAACACGCAAACAGACAAACAAAAAGGCAAAAGTAATAAAAAATGCAAACGACATCACAAACACAAAAGGGTTGACAATAGGGCTACCGCCTTGGAACGGTCAGTGGCAAAGTAGGCCACTGGGGGTTTAAACCGGTTCTAGTGTGCACCAAACCTCACACATAACCCTACTGTCAACCCATTAAAACAGGACAGTGTAAATAAAGAAATCCCCGCCATGTGCTATATTATGTTCAGTTGTATTAAATATCAAATTCGAAAGTGTTTAGTTCCGGGTGAAGAACATGTAATCTAACATGTGACAATTTATGTATACTACAAAAAATTGATGATTATATTATTTGAAAAATTTGAAACAACAATGTCTACATTATGATTTCTAAACTTATAATTATCACTATGAATGTTTGGTTTATAATTGCAATTAACACAATCTGAATGATAATAACCAAAGTGACAATGGTGTAGTTAGTTCTAAAAGAAATCATTAATTTGCGATTTAAAGAGATTTGCCGAAATGACTTGTTATAATGTCACAGTTCAATGAATTAGCTATGTTATTATGATGCGAGTCAATTTCTAATATCTAAGTATTCAAAATATCTTAACATGCTGCTCATGGTCTGAATGTAACTAATTATGTTATACTTATGTTATGAATGTGCAAGTTACAAGTATTATCTTAAACAAATGTTATATGTAAGACAACATAGGAACATTATTTCCAAAATGTTTCAGTTATAACAACAAATACTACAGAAAATAAGCTTTGATTTTTAGAATATTCTTTCAAGAAAACCTTTCAAGAAAAGCAAGTAATAAAAATATACGCTGATAAATTTTACATACCTGGAAAAAACAGGAGACGATATAAAGATCACGATTGTGTCTTTACTGTTGCACAGGCAAAGTAGATGTGAGCCTGTAATACTAGTTTTACTTAACTTTTTTATTTTTACTCGCCCTATGGCATAAGACCTTTTGGCGAACTTTTCTAGATAGTTTATTATAGCCAAGTAGATTATTTCATACCTGTACACAGATCGTCTTGAAATTTATACCATACATGGCTTTCAGGTGTGATAATCATCATAACAATAAGATAAGTGCTTAAGTAACACGTTGCATTATCAAGGACAAACGAATCAAGTTGGCGTTGACATTTTCCGTTTTAACATGAAATTCACAGCTTGTTTTACACAAAGGCTTGATCACCTCTCTAAGGATCAAACAACTTCTCAATAAGCACCTTCTCAATTAGCACCGTCTGAGAAGGTGATAAGTATTTAAGAACAAGTTTGAACAAGTTTATTATCAAAATTCCATTAGGCAAAGAGCCCATGGTAATATACATTTTTACAAAACATATGAGAACGTGTTATCAACTTTTCATATTTACGATGTTATGATTTTCATTTCTTGACTGGTTATACATATCGGGTGTTGACACAATTATGTATAAATTCATACAATATTTAAAATCAAATAATGTCAAAACAATCTTAGGTTGTATTTGTGGTGAAATCTTCCTGGTCAAATCATACTTATAATTAAGTCAAATCATTCTCAGGTCAAATCGTACTCATTTTTTTAAAAAAAACTGGACCATATTTTAATGTCTTTTTATTATTTAAAATACATTAAATATACTTGAAACTTCTTTTATTATAATAATAGTTAAAAAATAATCAATAATCAACCGAAATTAGATTATTTCTAATGAAATAAATCAATGAGTACGATTTGACTTATTCCAAATGTCAATGAGTACGATTTGACTTATTTTAAAATGTCAATGAGTACGATTTGACCAAAATGAGAGTGATTTGACTTAAGTACGAGTTGACTCAAGTACGATTTGACCGGATACCCCTAAGAGTTATAGAGCTTTGTAGACATGTAGATTAAACAAATAACTGTGACAATTAAGTTCAACTGAATTCAGATTCATAGTTGCACTTAAAAGTAGTCAGATACTTTCTTAAAATGTATTTCTTTTGCCACTTGAATTCTAAATGCTATAGCAATTCAATATTTTAAAAACAATCATGAAATAAGAAGTGTACGTACACCATACTCTCTGTTCATGCTGAAACTTGTCTAATCAACTAGAAATCTCTAGTCTTACATACTGGATAAGGATATCCGATTTTTATAGATACTTGAAAATCTGACCTTACAACAACAACAACAACAACAACCTTCATGGCGTACACATTGGCGTAGGGTGTAAGGCGGGAAGGGGAGGGGGCGAGGACGGGAGAGGGAGGTTTCAACAGGTGCATGACGTCAAATTAATATTGTGTAAATGAAAATAAAAGAACATGCTACACGTTGAGCTTTGGCCATAGCAAACGCACAACATGTCAATGGCATAAAAGAAAAAATGATAAATCATTTGATAGAAGAATTCCGAACCTCAGTATTTATAAGTGTGTTTAGTATAAGTGTGTTAACCTTGGCTAAGTCTGGGTTCCGATAAAAACAACTATACCTCTTTTTAGAATACTTATGAACAAGTCGTAAGACTATAATCTATAATCTTAAGACTATAATGGCTCAATACGCGTAAAACAAAAAAGTAGTCCACACACACACACACACACACTTCACTTCTATTTCTTGACTTCCGAATTCGGCATTCGGCATTTCGCATTCCGAATTCCGCATTTAAAAGTAGGTAGTAAGTAAGTAGTACGAGTGGAAGAAGAAGAAGAAGAAGAAGAAGAAGAAGAAGAAGAAGAAGAAGAAGAAGAAGAAAACGGCGACGGTTACTGCTACAGTAATAATAATAATAATAATAATAATAGTAGAAGTAATAATAATGTATGCGTGCACGTGCATGAAATCAAAATGTTACTGTTAAAGATGCAGTTACTTCTCATATTTAATATTTAATGTAAACGCATATACTATTATACCGCATAAATGTCATGAATATACACAAACTCCTACCTGCATATCTGTTAATCCTTGGCACACTATAAACTTCAATATAAAATATAAGATTGTCAAAAAAACTCTTACTATTGGTGCAAACATGAAAAAACAAACGTCTTTGTGCGTTGTCTTTTTAATTGTCACTGAGGCGAAGACAATTACCCCGGATGCGAATAAGCTATGTATACGCGGATCCAGGAGTTTACCTCGAGTGGGAGCACAAGTTTTTACAATAACAAAAAACAACACACTCGTATTTTTCGATTTGTTTAGGATGGTGTATCCAGGTGGGTGTGCAGGGGAGGTCCAGAGAGGGTCCAACATTTACAAACCTTAATATTTTGTATAATTTATAAATCTCTGTCAGGCCCTCCGCACGGGCTTCCCTCTGGATCCGCTAGTGATGCACTCTTGAGTTTATTCACCACCCTGGATCCGCTAGTGATATACATAACAAGATAATATTTTTTGAATTCTGAATTCCGAATTCCAGAATTAATTTATGCAATAATTAAAGATGAAATTAATTCTCCCATTTTATATTTAATAATCATGTACTTTAAATATGTATGAATATTGCCAGTGACCACGATTGCTGTATTTGTGCCATAGCTCTAATGGTTTTCCTTTGTTCTTGCTTATGATACAATTTTCATAAACCTGAAGGTCTGAGCCTAAACCGTACTATAACTGCAGGTATATTTCAGCCGTGCTATAAATGACAGATTCGGCAGTTATACCATGGTGTACCCAATTGTACACGCACGTAGCTGGATAAATAGCTATGGTACAAAACATGTATATGGCATATGTTTGTATTTATACTGCACTCTCGGGCCCTCGGGCCTGCGGCCCACGAGAAGCAGTATAAATCGCATATACTCGAACAATTATGCTATAAATATTACATAAACCCCATAACATTATGTTAAGTTCCCTATAACATGAGTATCCGTGTATCCTTTGTATAAATACACCATGAATATGTATACTATTATACCCTATAAATATAGACAAACTCCTTTCGGATATATATTAAAGCTAATTCGCAACACTTAGATTTTAAGAGAGGGTAATGGCTTCGCCTCAGCGGGAATGAAAACAAAACGCGAAAAATAACGTTTTTTTTCATGTTTGCGCTAATAATAAATAAGAGTATTTTTGAAAATGTTATAGTTTATATTGACGTTTATAGCGTGTATATACAAAATATTAACAGATACTCAAGTAGGAGTTTGCAGTAGCTTAGCAACTATTAGCCCAAAAGACCCGGGCCTGCACATCATTTTCACATGCATGGTTGAAAAATATAACAATGAACTTGTGTATGAATTTGTTTAATTTTGAAATGTGATTTTGCTTAAATTTATATCTAAATATACGCCAAAACCTTACGTTATCAACATTTTCCGTGAAAGCATTCCCTGCCTGCACATCAAAAAAGGTATAGCTATGCTCATGGTTTGTGTATATTTATAGGGTATAATAGTATGCATTTATACAAAAGATACACAGATACTCCGGTTATAGGGAAGTTAACTTAATGTTATGTGGTTTATATACAAATACAAAAATCGCGGTCACTGACAATATTCGTACACATCTATATTACATGGTTATTAAATATAAAATGTAAGAAGTAACTGCATCTGTAACAGTAACATGCACGTGCACGCATGCATTATTATTTTTATTATTATTATTATTATTATTATTATTATTATTATTATTATTATTATTATTATCTTACTACCTTCTTCTAAATGCGGAATGCGGAATGCGGAATTCGGAAGTCAAGAAATAGAAATGAAATAAATGTGAGCCAAATGGGCCAACGTACATATTAGATTAAAATAAATTCCACAAGCAAGGTTTAACGCAAGCGTAAAAAAGCTGCCGATAAGTAAATAAACCTTACTGTGGGTATGAATGCAAACAGCTGTTTGTGTTTTACATCAGTGAAAATCGGAAAGTTATCAAACTGAAGTAAGTGTTGTTTTTCCTTTACTTAGCGATAACTTCGCAATGGGTGCAAACTGGTACAACCACGGTAACGCATTTATTTGCAAGTATTCACCAAGGAAGTAATAATTTCAACCATTTAACAATGTACGACGATTGCATAATGGCTTTATGTTTATGGAGAATACACCGATGATTAGTAATTTGACCGAATCTGAATAAATTAAACTTTATCGTAATTTATATTCACGGAATCATGGATTTTCATCCATGAAAAAAAGTTAACATTTTTACAATTATTACATTCCAATATTCGCGATTTCATTAACAAACTCCAAATGTCAATACTTAAGATCTGCTCCGTAAAAATCCTGGACGTAAAGATCCCTGTAACATAGCCGCATCCTACACTTGAGTAGACTCATATGAAACGGTTCGCTATGAAGGCTCGAAAATATTTGTTTTTATCATTCACGTTTTTTAGTTCACTAGGAATGCTTATCGTCAGCTACATGATTCATAGTCAGTTAACCATAGGCAAATAATAGGCAAATAAGAAAACCATATAAGTATCAGCCGCCTTCGGCAGCTGAATAAAGTAATGGAGGTATATATGATAGGTATTATACAGTTTAGTTTAATAATATTTTATTGCAGATATGCTACAATACATCAATTCAACGTCACAATATTCATAGAAACATATGCAAATGGATTGAACTACCAGTTATTACAACATTAGTTACAGTTCTTTCCATTGTGGCTGAAAAAGTGTATGTCATTATCGGTTTGAAATTGTAACAATACATTTAAATATAAATTTGATAAGGAAAAACGAAGGAAAAATCCAAATATTTAAACTCTGCCGTGCCATTCTACCCCCACGCAATCTCCATCGAAATAACACCGCAATATCCCCGTTTAGGCGGATAGAGACATAGCGACAGTTGATATAGAAATACAACGTTATATTGATACACAGTTATGGATTTTGGAATCGTTTAGTGTTTTTAATATAGTTTTGAACTTGAGTAAATAGAATATGATTTTCCTCGTCCGTTAGTTGGTCGATGCCGTATACAAGTTTGTGAGTACTTAAAGGATGAAGTATACGAGTGTCTAAAATAATTGCCGTCTTTCATTTCTGAAAATTACACATCTAAACAAATAATGCTCAACATCTTCAAAACCATCACCATATATATAATTGGGATTATCCCTCAAATGATTAAGAAAGAGATAAGCGTTTAAATTGCTGCAATTGTTTCGCAAACGCGCATGTAGAACTGAAAGGTATCTATCACCCAATATGTAGTATTGGGGTACTATCGGTGGTTCAAAGTAATTGTAAAGTCTAGTTTTAAAACTCGAAAGGGATGGTGCTTCGCTAATATTAATATCAAGTTCATTCCAAAGATTTAGAGATGACGGTAAGACTGATCTCGAAAACAGTATTATACAGTCTTGATCATCTTCGACGCTTGATTGTATATACAAACATCTTGACCGTGTGTGCAGAAACACATTTGAAACTGGAAGCACGTGACAGTAATAATTATTTTTTTATTAATGTATTTCTGAGCATCCGCATTTAGTTCGACGGTATAATAATGAAGTTTCCCTCTTTGTCTCTCTTTGTTTATTAATAAATGTATTGTCTTTTTGCCTTTCTGTATATCTTGTATAGCAGGTGTTCCTGTCTCAGCCAATCAGAAATGATAACAGTGTATCGGCAAAACTCAAACTTTGTTCAGGAGGACTGTTCTAGACGTTGTCTTGAAAACAAGCAAGCGTCACAGATCTAGACTAGACAAGGTATTTTCTTGCATACCGCATAAGGTTATCCACCTTTTACATGGGGGATGGAATATAAGAATCTTTCATGGGTATCCGTTGAAGATAGGGAATTCCAACCCGAGGTATAAGTGTTTGTCGGAACACTTATACCTAGGGTTGGAATTCCCTATCTAAACCGAATACCCATGATATATTCTTTTTCTTGCATATCAGAGACATGTTGTACGTTGACGCCGCCAGCTACTAACGTTTTGCATGTTTTCTTGCATACCGGATGTTGGCGCGCGTGAATTTTATCTGGCACCAACATCCGGTATGCAGGAAAACATGCAAAACGTGAAAAATAAACAGGACGCCACGAGTCTTTAAAAATCAAGATTGTCGCGCGTCCCTTTAAAGCAGATACAACATTAACTTCCGCATGTATACATCCGAGCATACATCCGAGTATCTCTCGAGTGATCCTATTTAAATACTAAGTATTTCGTCAGTTTCCGTTCATTCTTAAAAGTTATGAATGGTGATGTGATTTATTTGGTTGGCCGTGTTTAGGATTTCATTTTAATCCAAATTCCCTGGATATGTATAGCAATCGCTCCAGTTTTAAAGTTTTCCGTCGTCGTTGTTCGAGATCGTCCTTTCGTACGTCCGGTAACGTTTTACTCTAGCAACTTTATGTCGTGATTGATCTTTACAAAACTATGTCAGGGTATTAAAGTAAAGAAAAGTTCGGACAATTTCAATAACGGCCGATACTGCATATACACGTTTAAGTTATTGCCATTGTTTAATAGCACTTGTTATATTTTGCTTTCTTACGTCTGTAATGTATGGTGGCTGATTTCTGCCATTTTTTTCTTTTCGTCTTTTCGTTATTTCGCGCCCGAAAAGATAATAGAACGAAAAGACGAAAGGACGGAAAGACGACAAATGCAGCGCGAAACGACGACAAAACGAAACGACGACAGAACGATAGAACGAAAAGACGACATTTTAAGGACGAAAAGACAACAGAACGACAGAACGAAAAGACGACATTTTAAGTGCGGAAAGACGACAGAACGCCACGCGAAGAGACGCCATTAGATATTGTCATCTTTTCATTATTTCGTTAGGCCTTCTGTCGTCTTTTCGCCCTTGAAATGGCGTCTTTTCGATCTGGTAAAGTTTGATGAAAATTCAATGAGAAAGAAGCAAGATACGCATTTCGTAGCCCAAGACCTGACCTATATTTTGTCGAAAGTAGGCCACAGCGACCCGAAATTTTCCTCATGATTTTAGATGCATAAAAGAAACATTCTGATGAAGATTGGTGAAAATCCTGAGAGAAAGAAGCAAGCTACGCATATCATAGCGGAGACCGGACGTGACCTATATAAGACCGGACGTGACCTATATTTCGTCGAAATTAAGTCCCAGCGATACGACATTTTCCATATGATGTTAGTTGTATACAATGAACCTTCTGGTGAAGCTTGGTAGAAACCCTGCAAGAAAGTAGGTCACAGCGATAAGAAATTGTGCACGAGATGTTCTATCTATATAATAAACATTTTGTTGGAGGTTGGTGAAAATCCTGCAAAAAAAAAGAAAAAGATATTAAGAAATGATAATCGGACGCACGGACGAATAAATGGACGGACGAACTGACACACATACACCCGGACGACATTGTGATCGCTAAGTCGCGATCCGTAAAAGGCTCGGCAAATATTGCGATACCTTTCTCATAACAAAAGTTAAAGAAAAGAAACACTTTTTTTTTTTCAGTAACAGCGACTTTGACCTTGTTCCTAGTTAAACCAAATGCAATCCCAACCTTCCTTTCCATATAAGCTACCTACTCAGCAGGTTTCGTCGCAATGACTCACTCCTAACAAACGTTATTGAGCGGAAACCATTTATATATTTTTAGTAACAGCGACCTTGACCGTGAACCCAGTGACCCAAATGCGATACCAACCATTTTTTCCATATAAGCTATCTACCCAGCAAGTTTCGTTGCAATACATCACTCCTCTAACAAAAGGTACTGATCGAAACCTGCTTTTTCTATTTTTAGTAACAGTGACCTTAACCCCAATGGCCCCAAATACAAACCCAACCCTCCTTCCCATATAAGCTACCAAACCTGAATGTTGCAATACCTTAATCCTAACAAATTTCATTGAGCGGAAACCTTTTTTTATTTTTAGACAGTTACCTTGACCTTAAACCCAGTGACCCCATTTGCAATCCCAACCTTCTTTGCCACATAAGATACCTACCCAGTAAGTTTTGTCACAATATCTCACTCCAAACACAAGTAATTTAGCAGAAACCATTTTTCTATTTTGGTAACAGCGACCTTAACATTGATTCCAGTGGCCCCAAATGAAATCCCAACCTTTCTTTTCACATAAACTACCTATCCTGCAAGTTTCATCGCTATGCGTCGTTCTAACAAAAGTTACTGAGCGGAATCCACGACTTTGACCCAAGTTCCAAATATAGCATAATGCATATTTAAAAAGATCAACGCCGGTGTTACTAGTCCGATCTGGCTGGTTTTCGAAGTTTGAAAAAAGGATCGGACGAAAAATGAAGGCCAACGAGGTCAAATTATAGCATATTTCAGAAAATCAATATCCATAACTCCGACGTCAAATTATAGCATATTTCAGAAAAATCAATATCCATAACTCCGATGTAAATGGTCCGATCTGTCTGGTTTTCAAACTCGTCCAAGCTTTCGTTGGTATCAACAATCTGGAAGAGTTGGTAAAGATCGGATGAAACATGAAGGCCCTATCATATTAACAAGGCAATATATAGCATTTCTAACTAAATCAAGGGCCATAACTCCGATGTTACTGGTCCGATCTGACTGGTTTTCGAACTCGTCGTTATCAACAAATATCGACAAAATCAATTACGTACTATAAGCGTACGGTATCGGGTCAAATCGTACTTAAGTCAAATCGTACTTAAGTCAAATCACTCTCATTTTGGTCAACTCGTATTCATTTTGAAATAAGTCAAATCGTACTCATTATTTTATTTCATTAGAAATAATCTAATTATAGTCGATTATTGATTATATTTGATCTATTATTATAATAAAAGAAGTTTCAAGTAATGTTGTAATGCATTTTAAATAATAAAAAGACATTATGGTCCAGGTTTTCTTAAAAAACGAGTACGATTTGACCTGAGTAGGCCTACGATTTGACTTAAGAACGGATTTCACCACAAATACAAACTTAGATTGTTGTGATATTTATATGATTTTACATATTGTATGAAATTATACATAATTTTGTCAACACTCGATATGTATTACCAGTGACCAAGTTGATTCGATATAAGATGCAATCTCTCCCAGAGGCTATTACATTGACCTCTGTCAACGTCTAAGAAAGTAGTCTGCGATCACATGATAATTTGTCACATGACCATAGCTAAATGTAAAAATGGCGAACAGAACTTCAACACCGTGACACCACCAACTATCGGCTGCTGATTGACATGTAAACAATCGAAAGAAACACGACTTATTATCTACCTTTTGATATATATTTTAGGTTACTTATTTAATTTACGGTAGATTGTTAAGAGCTATGTGATATTGGAAATCGCTGGTAAACAAAAAGCTGTACTGTTACCCTATCGGAACGATTTGGTGGTGCCTAATTTAATGTTTTGAGGCGGAGTAATATGCCAAAGTACAAACATTTATTCTACCGCAATATAATTATGAGCATAATTTTCTGTATATTTAAAACAATTCAAGCCGAAAAAATGTTTTCTTTTGTATAAGCTTTTCATATAAAGTTAATTCAGAAAAATATTAGTGCCATCAAGAAATTTTGCATTTCCACCGTTTTTCATCGTTTGCCAAGATTCTTGGTATTTGGTGAGACGTCGACAGAGATGTATGGTGTCAGACCTGTCAGGAAGTACTTCCGGATCGTAGGGTGCTGAAATAGTACCTTGAAAGAATCCAAAGTTTCTAGTTTGCATGTGTTTTTCCCAAGATTAGTTTCTATTTCATTGTTAAATATAACCTGAGGTTAAAGTAGTATGTCTGTTGTCATGAATAGTAAGTATTTTACTGTGTTTGTCAGGATTATTTCTTTAGAGAGTATGAGCACAGAGGTTAGGTAGAGATGTGGTTTTGACAGATGTTTTTTTTTCAAAATACGCATAGTGTGAATTAATGACGCGAAATGTTGAAAAACTGAATCGGTGTTTTATTCCAGATATGGGACCGTTTGCTAGCCGAATGTGTTTAATACACAGAATAAAAGTGTATTTAAGCGAACGAATGTTGTGGAACTTGTGACTGATCTCCAAATATAGCCTATATTGCATTGTGTTCAATGGGCTGATTTTCTCCGGTCTGACACCGTATGTTTATGCAAGGAACGACAATTCTGGGTAGAGATTGTATAAGATAGTGTTACTATCTCATTGCTTTCACTTAATGTGTTTAAAATGTTATTTTATAAAGTTATAAAAAGAATTCGCAGTAGGCTGTTTCTGTTTAAAATGTCTTAATAAACGAAATGAATGTGTGTTCACAAATAATAAGTAAGGAAGTATAACTATATTGTTTATTACATTCCTTGGTTTCTTGGTATTGTCTAAGTTCCGTGATCTGAATTAATTAATGGATTGTTGTCCTAGACGTTCATTTATATATTGATATGCTAGAGGTAATGTCGTAACTCTTCGTGACGAGACATATGTTTGCTTTAGTTGTCAACTAATTTGCATATCTTGATATTCACTGCCAATAGTTGAAGATAACCTCTACATGACTACACATATGATTCAATACATGAGTTATACGATTAGAAATACGTACAAGGTTATTTACTTTTTTGCACATTACTTCATCTAAGTTATATCATAGCTCCATATCTGGCCTACATGACGACATACCAGAGACGATCCGTACCCTAAAGTTGGCATTTAGTAATGACAATCGGTTAATAATTTCTTCGTTTGCTTTTGAATGGTGTTCTACGTCACAGTATGACGTACTTTATATGACATTCGATTGTCAGACCATTCCATTTTTCCTGGGTAGAATCAGTACGGTATACCTCCCGCCATCCGTAAGAATCGACACTTTCTAACTTTATAAGTCGAGCTCCCAGTTAATAATATACATGCTACTGTACATGATGTATTCAAGTTTCCAACTTTATTAAACATTCAATTGACCATTTTCAAAATTCCATTAGCCATAATACATATAAATGGCTGACATTCAATATTACAAAACACACTATTACAAACAATATTACAATTTGAAATACCATGAGAACGATTTGACCGAAAAGTGAGATTGAATTGACCAAAACAGTACGATTTGACCTGAGTACGATTTGACTTAAGTACGATTTGACCAGGAAGCAAGCGTACAGTATAATTAAAATCGAAGAAAGCAATATTTAATACTTTTTCCCAAATATAAATGAAAATGTTCTAAATGGCCATCGAAGAAAAAAAAATCGTGGGACAGAAATTGTTAACGCCCTAAAGGAAATGAAAAATAATAGGTGTCCTGGGTCGGACGGTATAATAAAAATGCTTACAGTATTGTATGCACTGCTATACTTTTATGGGGTTTTTTATATCTATTTTGCCCTTTCATTCATATCTTCTATCAAATACAACACAATCTTATTTTTCGAGAAACACACGTGTTAATCAATCTTTTGAAAAATGGCCGTAAACCGTATATTCGGAGAGAAACCTATACCAGGAGATCATTGTTAATCCACCGTTCGCTGCATATCCGAAAACATCACTGTCCTAATCACTGAAAAAAAGTTCACTCAACACGGGATTCGAACTCGAGATCTCCGGCTTGACATGCTTGACAATCCATATACATAACCATTAGGACAAAGAGACAACTGAAATACTTCATTTGTTAACGATCTATTCGTTTAATAATTGGTTTTGGATTATTTCTCAATGTCATTTCAACACAAATTGCATAGTATATTTTCAGCGTACTATTCTATTCAAATGTTGGAATTTGTAATCTATATTGTCTGGGGCGTTTTTATTTCTGAAGATCTGTGGTGTAAGTATACACTTAGAAACGCCTTGAATCACTCAATTTGAACAAAGGAATAACTTCTACAATGCTACAAAGGAATAACTTTACAATGCTACAAAGGAATAACTTCTACAATGCTACAAAGGAATAACTTCTACAATGACAAAGGAATAACTTCTACAATGCTACAAAGGAATAACTTCTACAATGCTACAAAGGAATAACTTCTACAAAGGAATAACAATGCTACAAAGGAATAACTTCTGCAATCCTACAAAGGAAAAACTTCTGCAATCCTACAAAGGAATAACTTCTGCAATCCTACAAAGGAATAACTTCTACAATGTTACAAAGGAATAACTTCTACAATGCTACAAAGGAATAACTTCTACAATGCTACAAAGGAATAACTTCTACAATCCTACAAAGGAATAACTTCTGCAATCCTACAAAAGAATAACTTCTGCAATCCTACAAAGGAATAACTTCTACAATGCTACAAAGGAATAACTTCTGCAATCCTACAAAGGAATAACTTCTGCAATCCTACAAAGGAATAACTTCTGCAATCCTACAAAGGAATAACTTCTACAATGCTACAAAGGAATAACTTCTACAATGCTACAAAGGAATAACTTCTACAATGCTAACAGTATTTCGATAAAAATAACGATGTTAATCAACTGACTGGTATGACTAATGGAAAAGAACAGTGATTGTCAACCCGAAAATCATGGGTTCGAACTCTCATCGGCTATGATATTTTTCAGTGAATGGTTGTGTATTTTGGAGTAAACCAAGCGTTAAACAGCTTACATTTGCTTTAAGTACACGCTCCACTAGCCGTATACAGAGGTTTATCATGCAGATATGCACTTTTCTGCCTTATAAAGGGGTGACCTATTAAATTTTGCTTTAATTAGGCACTGACCATTAAAGCAAATCAATGCGGAATCCCTCGGCGTTTATTGTACGTAACGTTATCTGACGTCATGCACGTAACGTTGCCTGACGTCATAAAACAAACAAAAAACAACAACATGGCGACGTCCTCGATAAGCGTACCATTCTGAGAAATAGGTAATAATAGTAATTCATACAGAAAATATGGATAATCTACATGATAAATAGAATATTATGTCAGTGCCTTTTACTATCAAGTTTATTAGGCTCGGCACGAAAACGAAAAATGGCTCGGCAGAGCCTTGCCATTTTTCGTTTTCTAATCCTCGCCTAATAAACTTGATAGTAAAAGGCACTGACATAATATTCTCTATATAGTATCTTTAACAACGGGTAGAACTATACATTATTACAATTTCCAATATGTATTATAATGTCACTCAAAGTCATTTGTTCTGATTTTAGTACTGTGATTATGTGAAATTAATATCAAGATTTCAAATGTCAGTAGATTTTACGCACAGACCTAATTGTTAAGTGGGCAACATATCAAAGAGGCTGTACGGGATGCGAAAGGAAGAATGTTAGAGCTGTCAGAATCAGACCAGAAATAGGAAACGTACATTATATTTTATATATTTTTCATTTTATCAATTAAGACTGTTGATTACAGATTTAGACTTAAGATTGACCATAATTTATGTTTTTTATCTCAGATTTATCAGTGTCTGTTAATGAACTGTAATATCTACCTAAAACTACATTCACTGACCTCATAAACACAAACGTTTATTGTATTCTATCTTCAGATCTTACTGATATATTGTGCTTAGGCAATGTTTCTTAATTAAGGTCACAGTCGCCCCAGTGCCCCACCCCAAACAGTCCCACAAACAGCTGTCTGATATTGACAGGATCTCTATAAACATGTTGTTTTTTATCTTAAACATATAGTATTGTATGTAGCATGTGTATAGTAAGTTATCTTTGAAATAAAATATGATTAAACCAAACCCTGTTAATATGTCAAATGGCTATATACAACATTCCTGCTTTAAGACAATTACATAATTAATTTGTTAAATTCATGTCTCTGACATCCACAAGAATGCTACTTAACTTGTAACACTCTTAGGCCTGTGTTGCTTGTAACACTATTATGCCTGTGTTGCTTGTAACACTCTTAGGCCTGTGTTGCTTGTAACACTATTATGCCTGTGTTGCTTGTAACAATGTTATGCCCGTGTTGCTTGTAACACTCTTAGGCCTGTGTTGTTTGTAACACTCTTAGTCCTGTGGTGCTTGTAACACTATTATGCCTGTGTTGCTTTAAACACTATTAGGCATGTGTTGCTTTAAACACTATTAGGCCTGTGTTGCTTGTAACACTATTATGCCTGTGTTGTCTGTAACACTCTTAGGCCTGTGTTGCTTGTAACACTATTAGGTCTGTATTGATTGTAACACTATTAGGCCTGTGTTGCTTGTAACAATATTATGCCTATGTTGCTTGTAACACTCTTAGGCCTGTGTTGCTTGTAACAATATTAGGCCTGTGTTGCTTGTAAGACTATTATGCCTGTGTTGCTTGTAAAACTATTATGCCTGTGTTGCTTGTAACAATATTAGGCCTGTGTTGCTTGTAACACTATTGTGCCTGTGTTGCTTGTATCACTATTGTGCCTGTGTTGCTTGTAACACTATTGTGCCTGTGTTGCTTGTAACACTCTTAGTCCTGTGTTACTTGTAACACTATTGTGCCTGTGTTGCTTGTAACACTATTGTGCCTGTGTTGCTTGTTACACTCTTAGTCCTGTGTTACTTGTAACACTCTTAGGCCCGTGTTGCTTGTAACACTCTTAGGCCTGTGTTGCTTGTAACACTCTTAGTCCTGTGTTACTTGTAACACTATTATGGATGTGTTGCTTGTAACACTATTGTGCCTGTGTTGCTTGTAACACTCTTAGTCCTGTGTTACTTGTAACACTATTATGCCTGTGTTGCTTGTAACACTCTTAGGCCTGTGTTGCTTGTAATACGCTTAGGCCTGTGGCGGCGCCAGTGTATGTTTATATAATGTCCTCTCTTCCAACCCCAGTCACCTGGAGTAGGCATTTAACCCGTAGCCCGCTATGAATGTATAATGGACTGTCCTTTCTTTAAATTTAGGTCATTCCATTTATGTTACAAAGGGGTGTTTTGGAGAAATGACTGATTAGCAACCGGACATTATAAACCCTGATCATTGATTGCAGTCGCCCTTAGCAGGCTAAGGGTTATGCTGTGAAGATATGTTTCAACTGGTGATATGGACTTGATGACTTGTCCTTTGCATGTCTTGAGTTCTTTCCGATATCAATTACTCCCATATATGCAATTCCTCATATTGTTACATTGATATCATACAGCTATTAGTCCTTGATACGGACAAAATCTTTTCCAACAAATGCATGCCATGTACAAACTAGTTGTGATCTTTAGAAAGGGAGTTTGTAACCTCACTATAACCATTTTAGATTTTACAAGCAGTTTTTAACACTTGTTCTGCAAATGAAGATGTTCAAGCACAACTAGTAAGCGTGTGAAAAGCAAGTAGGGGTATTGACCTTATTGGACTTAGTAATTAGTTACTACTATGTGCAACTTACAGATAGCACATTAAAGCTACATACAGAAGTTATACTCAAATCGCAAAATGTAAATATCTGAACCCCTTAAGAATAGATTTTATTTTAAATTTAATATTTTATTTCATCAATGTGTTCATCATAATACAAATTATATTAAACTGGCATAATTGTACAGGAAATTGCATAACATATATGTGTCTTATAATTTATAAAGATAATATAATTTTGTTTTTAAAATGCATGTGTTAATATGATTGCCATTTTATGTATATTGGAGAAAACATTACAGCAGTGCATTTAATGTGACACATTTATCTAGTACAAGTTTAATCATATCACTGTGATTTTCATTGTATGAAATAATTCATTAAAGATGAGTATCAGCAGACTGATACTAAAAGGAGAAAGAATATGATAGAAATATAGAGATGTGTAGCTTTTCCAATTCGTATCATTTAAATATTCTGTTGGAGAAAGGCTCTCCATTTTTTAAGATGTTCTAATGTATTATGTTTAAGCGCTATTTCTTGCTTGATTACTATGTGTTTATACATATATTGTTTAAAAAATATATAATTAAGATCTATGTTTTGACATTTGTTGACGAATATAAAATATTTTGCTAATAAAATTATATAATTTGTTACAACTGTCGAATCAGTTAAACAAAATGATATTGTTTCTGAATTTAAAATTAAATTAATGTTCACCGTTTTTAGGTATATCGTAAGATCTAGCCAGAACGTTTGCGCATGCATACACTCCCAACATATGTGGTTTAAAGTTTCGATGTTCATATTGCAAAAGTTACAAAGGTTAGAGCCTGTCATCTTGTATTTCATCAACGTTTTATTTGTTGGGATAATTCGCATTAATTATTTATATTGAAAATTTCCTTGTTTGGAGTCTTTTGTGGATATAAACGGATTTGTGTATAATTCCAATTAAGATCGGTTTTGTTTAAACGTATTTTCCCATTTCTGTTGTTGTTTAGTTTTCGGTATTGTTTCTTTGTGTTTTTGGAAGTTGTAAAGAAACTTTTTTGCCTTTCCTGAAGTAATTATTTTTTCTAAAGTTTTGTTTAGTAAAGGTTCGGTACTAATGTGTTCACTTTTAAGACGATCTTTCCACTGTTTCGAAATAACTGAAATACGTTGATTATATTTGAGAAAACTTGTAACTGGTATGTCATAAAGTTCACTAAATTCTACAAATGTATAAAAATCTCTTTTCCTGTAATCATATATGTGTTCTATATATTGTATTCCTTTATTAAACCATGCATGTATTATGAAACCTGGTTTTTCCTTCAATTGTATTTGAGCGTTATTCCAGATTATTTCTTTGCAAATGTTTATTTTATTGTCATTTTTTATTTTTATCCATGACTTGATTATTTGTTGTAAACATATGTCTTTTTTAAACACGTTTATTACGTTTCTTTCTTCTAAGTTACATTCGTAAATGTGTTTTCCGCCGTATTGTTCTAGTTTAGACAGGTAATAACGTCTCCACAAACCAGAATTATTGTCGTCAAATAGTCTTTTGATCCAACTTGCTTTTAGGGATAAAATAATTTTATGGATATCAATCATTTTTAGACCACCATTTTGATAACTTTGGGTAAACACATTTCTTTTGATTTTATCGGGTTTTGAGTCCCAAATAAATCCGTACATAAGGTTATTAATATATTTGTTTTAACTTTGCTGCATTTGATGGAAAAGGTAATACGATTAAGGGGTAAACTAATTTTGGGAGCGCAAAAGTTTTAATCACTGTGTGTTTTCCTATCAAGCTGAGTTTTCTATGTTGCCAGCTTTTTAAGCAATTATTAAATTCTTCTATCTTTGATTCATAGTTAGCATCGAGCATATGATTTGTCTCGGTATAAAATTCTATTCCCAAAGTTTTTGCTTTTTCTGCGGTCCAATGAAATTGTTTATGATGAGGTATTTCAAGTCTGTATATTTTAATGAACCTGCTCTCTAAAACGCTACATTGTTCCATATTTAATTTCAAACCAGATACGTAACTAAAGTTGTCCAATACATTTACAAGTGTTTCAAATGAACGTTTTGAACGTTAAAAAGGGTATTTTAGAATTCCATACCCTGCATACGTATACCTTTAATATTATTGTTGTTTAGAATTTAGTATGACAAAAGTTCGATACAAATAATAAATAAATAAATAAGGAGATAAAGGACACCCTTGACGGACACCCCTTTGAATTGGGAAAAAATCTGTCATGTGATCATTATTTAAAACACAAGTTCTAGAATCAGTATAAAATAGTTTTACCCAATCTAAAAGTGAGTCACCAAAGTTGAAATGTTTTAATGATTTGAATTTGAACTCATGATCAAGGCTATCAAATGATTTTTCAAAATCTGCAAAAAATAGAAGAGCTGGGAGTTGATTATCTTCTAGGTGATCTAGAATTTCACATAAAAGTCTAATATTTTCGCCAATGCATCGTCCTTTTAAAAAACCTGTTTGAGAGCTATTTATTATTTTTATTAACACTATTTTTATTCGATTGGCTATAGTTTTTGTTGGTAGCTTGTAGTCGACATTCAATAAGCTTATGGGGCGCCAGTTTCCTAAGTGCGTTGTATCTTTGCCTGTTTTAGGGATGAGTGTTATTAAACTTTGTTTTTGCAGTTCAGTCAGGTTTTGTATTTGATAATAATAGTTAATTGAGACTATATAGAAATGTTTTATATCGTTCCAAAATATCTTGTAGAACTCTGTTGTTATTCCGTCTGAGCCTGGACATTTTTGGTTTTGCATTTATTTCAAGGCTAGACTACATTCATTCTCTGTTAAAATACCGTCAATGTTTCTTTTTCTATTTCACTAAAGTGATTTATTGAATTATTGAAGAAGTCAAGTTGTGATTCTTGGCAATGTTTTTTTTTTTATATAATTTACTATAAAAATTTCGTTGAGCTATAGAATTTCTTTTTGAGTTTGAATAGCATTGGCATTTACATTAAGTCTTGTAATAACTTTTGTTTCAGCTTTTTTCTTTTCTAAGTTTGAAAAGAATTTTGTGTTTTTTTTCATTATACTCGACTTTATCAGCTTTTGATTGAAAAATATACCATTAATTTTATTTTCAATAAGTTCATTCAGTTCGCGTTTATTAAGTTTAATTCTAATTTAGCATTTTCGATGATTTGTATGTATGAAGATTTTTGTATTTTGTCTTGTAGGTTTGCCATGTTCAGATTTATACTTTTTTCTTTTTCGTTCTCTGTTTTGTTTTCAGTACTTTCATATTGTATCGTCTCATTTTTGATGGACTTATAATTTCCCACAGTGTATTAGGATTTGATTTTTTGTTTATATCTGCAGTATCTTGTATGTTTTTTTTCTAATTATGTTTTGGTATTCCTGTTGTAAAATGAGGCTGTTGTTTATTTTAAAATAACCAGGGTCTTTTATTAGGTGTATTAGATCAATCTGAATGCTTACAATGGAGTGGTCAGATCTGAATCCTGGTTTAATGTGATTACATTGCGTTGAGTTTGCAAGATTTTCCGATATTAAAAAATAGTCAAATCTTGGAAAAATTGAAGGTTTTATGTTTGAGTGTCAGTTGAATTGTTTTTTATTCGGGTGTTGTACGGGCCAAATATCTACTAAATTATGTGTGTCCATTATAGAATTATTTTTTTTTCGAACATGTTTATTAGTATCCACTCGTCCGTTCTTTTTATCAGTTTCTATATTTAAAACAGTTATTTTCCAAATTCTGAACCCTTTAAGCATAGCTAGCCTATAAATACCGATGAAATGTTAAACATATATCAATTAAACTGAGAGGAAAAAAAATCCACTTGAAAACCATATGGTAGCCATTTTGAAAAGAACATTTACCCAGAGAATACTTCATGGCTCAATGTCTATTATTTTAAGAATGTTACTATGATTACAATAATATCTTTTGTTAAAACCTAATATATATTAGTTAAATTGATTATTTCTTGCGTGTATGGTGACCATTTTGAAAAATCTGACGTGGGTTCAAAGCCAAAATGTTTTAGTAAGGTATTGTCTTGCCATGTGCCAAGTTTGGTGATTTTGTCATACATTGCAAACAAATATTTGTTCACCAGTCTGTCCACTACTGTGCAGTATTCCATACTGAATTACTGGGCCACCATGCCTTCAATCGGGATATTAGGCGGTTTTTGCTAGGTGCTAGTATTTATATGTCGCCGGTGTAATGACTACCACAAAGCTTTCTTGTATATATCTATCCCACACTCCTCAAGTAGGCTATGTTGCCTCTGCTGGACCACCATACATTTAATCAGGATATGACCGAATTAATTTAAACGTCATTTTGGCAGGTATGTGTACTTCGAATATGAATGAATTGAGTTTTACGGCACGTCGACACATAATTAGGTCATATTGTGCGCAAAAACTGATGAAAGATTAAGACATAAAGTAGTAATTAACGTAAATATGTAAAGATAAAACTATTTACAAATAAGGGATGATATGGTAGTAATATAAACTATGTATATATGTAAATCAACAAATGCCCGTCAACGGGTGTATAAACAAGTACATATATATAAGAGCATATTATAATGATTTATAAAGTCTGATTTCTTTCAAGAAATCTAAAACATAGTATTAACTTCGAATATACTTAATGTCACAGTATAGTTTGTATCCCGAAGGTGGGTATTTAATTCAAGTAATGAATGGGATTGGACATGTAGTTCTTAATACTTACAAAGCACTGGCATGACCAGTGGAAAGCACGATAGACTTGAAATCCGGAGCAGCCGGATTCAAGCATCGCCGGCGCCACTGAATTTCGCTTGAACGTGTTATGGCTAACCACTTTCTCTTAGCTTCGTACGTCGTACGATGCGGAGGTTGGACCGGCGTTTCTATGTATCGATGCCAATCCTCCGAGCACTTTAAATAACCACAGGAATCAATTTATATGTATAAACTGGACAGGATATATATGTGTTTTACAAGTTAAAAGTTACGGACATTGTCTCTTTCAATACCGAGTGTAGACTATTCCTTAGAGTTTGACTGAAACGCGACATGCGCAGTGAAGCAGTCTATACCGAGCTATTTTGAAGGCTGACATATGATTGGGTAATCGTAAGGTCAATCTGACGTGACCTCCAATGCGGCGTTGTCAGATCCTTAGTAGTGTAGAGTATCTTAGCGTGATAAAGGGTCTGATTTTAATGAGATTGCATAAATGTATATTTAAGCAATGCGATTTTATCGCGGATGTTCATCCTTTATGAAGAATGTTTATAAAATTGAAACATTAAAAGTAAAATACAAAAAGTAATTATATTTGATTGTGTATTTTACAATGTCGATGATTTTATGCTTTCTTTTCTGGTACATTCCTCTATTAAATATGAAATAGTATACTATGCATCTGCGTGCGGGTCTTTTAATAGCATGATTGAAATCCCGAAAAGATGGACATTTATGATGTTATTACATTACCATATTAATACAAGAAATCATGAATTGACGAGAAAGAAGGATAAATTAGCATGATTAAGTTAAATACATGCAGCATACATATACCAT
Organism: Cyrtodaria siliqua; assembly: GCA_037043455.1. Taxonomy (NCBI): domain Eukaryota; kingdom Metazoa; phylum Mollusca; class Bivalvia; order Adapedonta; family Hiatellidae; genus Cyrtodaria; species Cyrtodaria siliqua. The sequence goes on from JAWPHD010007639.1 coordinate 91,017, forward strand.
AATTTGTGTTTCTGTCTCATTGTTTGCTTTGATATTATTAAGCGAGTCCTCATATGGGACCAGGAATCTTTATGTGAGGAAGCTATCCAGCTGGCTTGCGGAACGTCGGTGGTCCTACCCAGGTGCCCGCCCATGCACGAAAATTGCCCGGAGGGGCACCTGCGCCAATAGAAGCTGGAACGTCACCGTATGACCTTAGCTGTTGGTGCGACTATAAAATCCAATTCAATTCAACTGATATTATTAAGTCCATTTTGGAGCAATTTTAAATTATATATATTAATATATGCAACCTTTACAACAGAAAACTAACAAGTAACTTCAAAATATATTTATACTGAAAGGAAACGGAAACGTGACACGGGAATTTCCGCTATATATTGTATAATTATACTGCACACTTAATTCCATATATATTCCAAGGAAATCCCAAGATGTTTTGTAAAAAAAAAAGTTGCAGTTAGTTAGAAAAAGGACACAGCTGTGATGTTGTAGACGTTTTAATCACAGTATACGTTGTAACAAGAAATTCATAAATGTTAAAGTTCCTCTTTGAAAAATTGAGCCAGTTCAGTACTGTATTTAACGTAAAGAGTTTGCAAAACTTTGCATCCTAAGTTTGCTCACATGCTTGAGCCAAACGCGTACTCTGTCAATAATGAAACTTTGCAGGAATACTATTTGCTGTGTTACGTGTTGTTTTAGGTTTTTTTCCGAAAGGAAAGATCTTACATAGCCATGTACCATTCGATTAACAGCACCATATTGTACATACAATATATAGCGGAAATTCCCGTGTCGTGTTTCTTTTTTCCTTTCAGTATACATAGTGTAACTCAATATAAGGCATAAATCTACTACTCAGAGGCCATCAAAATCGACCTACCTACCTTATTTTTTTTTAGCTGGAAAGCAGAAACACCACTGTTTGTGTCTTGACTTTATATAGCAGTGTGGATTAAATGATTTTGATCGGAATGTGAGTGTCGAATCGACCGTCATATATGGCCTAACATGTGCTAAAATGACGCAAAATACAATTCAACCATCAACTGTGATTAGAATTTGAGTGTCACACTATTTAGCATTGTTACCGTCATCAATTGACATCAATTGATTGAATCAATATGTCTTTCAAACCGAAACACGTTATCTATTCTATTCATGCTCATCTTCAAACCAGTCAAAGCATGCAATTGTTTTTATTTTTATTTTTCACATTCAAGAATTATGGAGCCCACACGAAAATTGAACGAACGTACAGACGGACGAATATCCGTTGAATCAAATTTGGCCTCATTTTATGCATAATATGACATGAAGGAATTTGAGTGTGACATTGACCTTGAAGATACCAACGTGGGCTTCGGGTTCTACCCTTCAGTTCAATGAGATGAGTAAAGGGGCCAAGTTATTTGAAATCACCCCATGCATGCAAGAGTTATGAAGCGGACACGAACTTGGTCTTACTTTTAATGAATCGCATATGTGGATTATTTGTAAGTCAGCATGAACGATAATTACGTAAACACGACAAAATATATATTACAATAATTCTGTATTAAGTAATGAAAGGCATCAGGCCCACAATACAAGTATAATACATAATGTGAATTTTAACAAACCACCTGATCAAATGTCAGACAATTCCAACTAAATTTCAATAAAATAAACTGTGAGCACGAATTATACTTCATAGTCTCTAATCTTTAACATGTTATGAATAAAAGATGAAATTCTAAATATTGTTTTATTTGTACAACAAAGAAGAGAACAAAACTTCGATGGATTTATTGGCGGATATTGCATGTAGATATTGATTACGCAAATCTGTGTATCTATGACAAAAGAAAAGCGCATGGTACTCGGCCTCAATAACGTCAATATCATTATGAACAAGACAATGAGTGCAAATCAGTTCTTTACGGAAGCATATTCGTGCCTCGTCTTGTTGGGTTATATCGAATATCTCAATTTAAAATAACTCCAGTTGTTATGATATACACTTCTCAAAACTGCTAACTACACCGCTCACGTTTTGGGTTAAATATATCGGGTTATATACATGTAGATATGGGAAAAGTGTGACTTTAGTGTTAACATGGGTCGTTTGTAATTGCTTATTGTGGTTTAGTTCTAGCATTGCCCATGAAAAAAATAAAATGAAATGATGTAAAAATGATTGAATTGGTATTTCCTTTTTATTTTATTGAAAAACATTCAACCCATCGATATATATAACCCAAAACGTGAGCGGTGTAGTTAGCAGTTTTGAGAAGTGTATATCTATAAATCGATATATTTATGGAGACAAATCACGATGTAATTCAATAAATGCAAAACAAATACGTTGAAATGGTTCTTTATTTTACAATAAATCGTTTTAAATGAACTTGACATTTTTTTCTTTTCTTTATATCGCGTTGAAACACAAAACATATAAAAATATATCAACATAAAGTTATTCGACGTAATGAGTATTATCTGTTTTACACGAGATATTTATCTGATATACACGAGCTATTTATTTCAAGCTATGTGCAGTTTGCCGCTTATGTGATATAAATATATCGATTTAAAATCTCAAAAATGATAAAACAATTCGAGTTAACATCGTTTTAATTAAAACAAACTAACGCCTGAATGATTAGCCCCGGTCATCCGGCCTGCTCCTGATTTCTTCATAACGCTTTGTTACATGCACTCTAGTCTCGGAGAGCTAAACCCGTATGATGTATATGTCTTACTTGCAAATATCGGTCTTGGCAGATTAGGCTGATTAATGTACCCACTAGCTATTAGCCAACTGTATTTACCTGTTTTTCAAGCAAATAAAAATCAACGTTCTTATGACGTTATGTTATAAATAAAACTACATGAGATTGCTAGGCCTAGAAAGCAACCAAGCAAGTACTCAACGACTGCAGAAGCCAGAGTAACAAGAGAATAAACCACTAAAGGCATAACAAAATACAATTGAAGACAAACAATAAACGTAACCATCTGCCTTTCAGGATTTAAACACTGCCTTTCAGGATTTAAACACTGACTTTTACCAATCATCGATCATACTTGTTTTTTGGTATAACCTCGTTTTGAGGTGTACACATGTTTTAAGAAGCTTTATTCTAGCCTTGGTCATCCCTCCTGCTTTTGATTTCTTCGGTACGCTATGCTACACGGATTCAGCCAGGGGAAATATCATATAGGACAGGGGGAAAACGGATGGGTGAAATTGCCCTACTGTTGGCGAGACTTTATAGAGAGTTTATGTACAATAGACATATTTTCATATTAATTAAACGTTTTAAAATTTAAAATGTCTTACTTTTAACTTGTGAGAAGCAGCACGTGATGGTAATAAGTATAACTTAACTGTTGTGTTATGCTGCAATTAGCGAAATTTATACCTTGTTATCTGTTATTTCAAAGTAATATTGATAGTTATCTTTAAATTGTTGAATTAAGGGTTATCTGTTATTTAATTATCTTGTTCCCAAACCCTATCTTTGCCGCTCCACCATAAATATATAGTCAAATTAAAATTTAGGATTGCTATTTTATTTTATTTACTGTGAACTGTTTTAAGTATTGTTAATTCATTGTTATCCTGTTATGAGACCCCTTCCGGCTTCCCCACCTCACCCCAACCTCCCCACCCTCGTGTTGCTTTATTTACAAAATAACGTCATGCAAACGTAGACTTTTATGTTGGCGAAAAACGGGCGAATACAGTTGGCGCTTTAATGGTTCTTATCTACCCAGACCGATATTTTCCAGTAAGATGCAGGATACCGTCTGCACAGTTGTCAATGTCCAGTGGAAGTCAGGAGTGAGATGGGGTTCCTACGGGCTGTTTCCCATTGGTTAGAGGTTCCGGGTGAAGCCCCCTGCAGCCCAAGACTGTCTGTGGTTGAATTCCACGAATTTTAGCTAGGATGTCTAGGGCCATATTCAAAGAACACAATGTTTACCCCCACCCTTATCCCACTATGATGTAGCTTTATTTACAACATACCGTCATACAAACGTTGGCTTTTATTTGCGTGAAAACGGTCGAATACAGTCGGCTAATCGCTAGTGGGTTCTTTAATCGGCCTAGATATCTGCAAGTAAAACATAATTTATATGACATATACGGTTTTGGCTGTCCGAGACTAGCGTCTCCGTGGAAGAGGGATTAACGACGTTGCGTTGTAAACCTTCTCGCCTCTCACCGCTGCGGGTTCGAAGCCCACTGGGAGCTCGACATGTAAGTGAGGAAGTTTCGATTCTTACGGATGGCGGGAGGTGTACAGTACTGGTTCTACCTAGGAAAGGTGGGTGGTCTGCCTCAACCACAAAACAATCGACCGTCATATATAACCTTACGTGTGTTGAAAATGACGTAAAACACCATACAACAAACAAACAAACAGACTGTCCGAGACTAGAATACACGCAACAAAGTGTAGCAAAGAAATCAGAAGCAGGCCGGATGACCGAGGCTAATCATTCCGGTGAAACTTTGATTTAATTAAAACATGACGTTAACTCGAATTGTATTATCTTTTTTGAGATTTTTAAATCGACATATTTATATCACATAATCGACAAACTGTACATAGCTTCAAATAAATAGCTCGTGTATATCTACGGAATACGGAAGCGTATTCGTGCCTCGTCTTGTTGGGTTATATTGAATTTCTCAATTTAAAATTACTCGAGTTGTTATGATATATATCTACCAATCGATATATGTATGTCGACAAAACACGACGTAATTCAATAAATTCAAAACAAATATGTTGAAAAGGTTCTTTATTTTACAATAAATCGATTTTAGTGAACTTGACATTTTTTTCTTTTCTTTATATCGCGTTGAAACAAAACAAATACAATTATATCAATATAAAGGTATTCCACGTAATGAGTAGTATCTGTATTACACGAGATATTTATCTGATAAACACAAGCTATTTATTTCAAGCTATGTACAGTTTGTCGATTATGTCATATAAATATGTCGATTTAAAATCTAAAAAATGATAAAACAATTCGAGTTAACGTCATGTTTTAATTAAATAAAATGTACACCGATGTCTGATACCTTTACTACGCTGTGTTACGTGTATTCTAGTCTCGGACAGCCAAACCCGTATGATGTATATGTCTTACTTGCAAATATCGGTCTTGGCAGATAATGCCGATTAAAGTACACACTGGCGATTAGCCGACTGTATTCGCCATTTGTTCACGGAAATAAAAGTCAACGTTTGCATGACGTTACGAGATGTTGTAAATAAAACTACATGAGTTTTCTATGCCTAGAAAGCAACCAAACAAGTACTCAATGACTTGTCAGAAGACAGAGTAACAAGAGAATAAACCAGTAAGGGCATACAAAAACACAATTGAAGACAAACAATAAACGTAACCTTCCCTTTCAGGATTTAAAAACTGACTTTGACCAATCATCGATCAGGCCTGTTTTTCGGTATGACCTCGTTTTGAGGTGTCAACATTTTTAATGAAGCTTTAATCTAGCTTGGTCACCCGGCCTGCTTTTGCTTTCTTCGCTACTATCTAGGGGCCAATTTGAAATGATCTCGACATGCCGGACAAAAGCACAAAATTTCGCATTACAAAATATTTTAGAAAAAATGCCAACCTGGTGTCTATTTTTAGATATTCAAAATGGCTGCCATACTAAAAATAGTAACATATTTAAAACATGGTTTTCTCTGTCATTTCTCATTTTATTTTTTAAATATGTTGTGTATATATGCCATGGAGATCAAATAAATAATACAACTTGATACTATTTATAGAATTTCAAAGTGGCCACGGGTGCAAAACATAGATTTATAACATATAATTTATGTTTTATAACACATTTTAAAAAATATCATAATAACTTGCAAGGTTTTGAAAGATAAACCATACAGCGTATTTATGTCATTAGACAACAAATATAGCTGTGGTTCAGTTTCCCTGCCCCCCAAAAAAAGTGTAGGTAGGTATGTTTTCCCCCTTTTTTTAAGGTAAGTACTATAATAAGAAAAAGTCAACAGTACACTTATTTAAACTGTTTTTGAGGGCATCAAGGTAGATTTTAGCATGTATGGCTCCAGGTGGACATTCAAATCATCACATGTGCCTGAGTGAGTGAAAAATAATGTGTATGGTTTAATTAAAATAATGTTTTTTCAATAAAACTTGCATATATATTTACTAGTTGCATAGTGTACATGCTATTGTTGATCTTTGAAAAAGGAATATCGGACTCAAGGGATCTACACAAATTAACAATATATAACACCCTATAAGAAAAATAACAAATAAATTTAAAGCATTAATTTTCAAGTTGAAGTTTGCATTTTGTTTTGTATGTAAAAAGTACAAGACCCGACACAGAAATGGTGTTAGTCTTCAAATCTGACATGTAATGTCTGCAAGAGTTGACTGTCTTGACACCATTTAGATAACACGCTTCTGGCCTCTTGATTGTTGCAATTGTTTTACCTTGAAGACTCTCATACACATTTCCGGATTTCTTTAAAATAAAAACGGGTAACCCATTAGGTGCATTCCCCTGCATTATGGGGCTTATTAAGATCAGTATTTTAAGTTCTAACTATTCGTCACACATTTATAGCTATGTGCATGTGTTTGTATCTTGACGAACATTGAGCCACACTGCTTCAGATGAAACATAATATTTTAATAAACTAATCTTAAATCGGTAATTGATGCATACAACGATGTGGTGACGCATTTTCTTATGTACGTCTTATTATTATGCGAAATGCATTTGTGTAGGTATTTGGAAAAATGGTCTGATGAATATCAATGAAGATATCGCGAATGTCTCTCTTTCATCTGTTCAGAGTTGGATGGCTATTCATGTGTACAGGTAATGAATGCATGTGCAACTATACGGTGGTGGAAATATAAATCCGATTAATTTAAACGAGAATGGCAGGTATTCATCGATGTTTATGCTAATGTTTATCCACAATTCATGGGATATAGCTTGATATATGACTTCACCTTGAAGTACTCGAATAATCATCCCATATTTTATATCGTCTACAGACAACACATAGACATGTACAAACACAAAACTGACACATTTACAGATAAACATACGGTCACACGCATACAGACTAACGTATAGACAAACGTTTAGATATACACACGGACAGACACAAGAACATACACTAAAACCGCCCTGTCGACAATACACTTAAAAACAATTCGTTACGATTTTTCACGTAGTGAATCAATGTAGATTATAATAATGATCGTCTGCTTTAAATTGAATATATTTTTTTTGAGACCCACCCCCTTAAATATGTCCGAATAGGATAGAGAAAAAAATACAACCTAACTACGGCAACACTGGGACTCGAACCCGCAACCCTGACCACGACGTCCACGCCTAGCTAAAATGTCGACGCCTTTTCACCACGACTAAATTCCCCATTAATCCCATTAAAAAGTGGTTTCAATAATCGTGAGTACAAAGGCGTTAGCACTGCACACGATAAGACCTCAGAAATTGCAAGTGCACGTACATACAAGGACACACATACATATAACTATAGTTGAGTATGACACACTGTAGGAACCCCATTTGTTTCAACGTCGCTATCTGTTGTAGCCGTCCGTAAAAGTTACAATTTGTGTTCTAAATGTTACACTAAACGCTATCTGTTACAATCTTACCGCAAATGTTACAAAATGTAGTTGTGATAAAAGTTACAACGTCTACGCTATCTGTTACAATATTTTTACTTGTAACAAAAGTTACAACACCTTGTCGTAAATGTTACACTGGCATTGGCATCATTTCCGAAGCTTTGGAAAGTGTCGGATTTTGCTACTACACTATATTTATAATATTTATAGGTGTATTTAGGTAATTGCAACAACCTTACATTGTCGTAAATGTTACACTGACATTGGCATCATTTCCGAAGCTTGTAAACAGTATTTAAATGTGCTATTAAAGTATTTTTATAAATTTTAGTAGTGTGTTTCACACATTTCTGTACGTACGAATGTTTTCCATAAGCGGTTTCAAGGAAGGCTTGCGTTTTTAATAGTTACTTTTAATATGTTAGTAGGTATATATATATATATTAAATCTATGGCATACATATATGTCCTAGATTTCTAAACCATCACGAGCGATTCATGATTTTGAATTTTTGGTATTGAACATCTAACAGTTAACGCCTCTGACAAATATTTACTTAAATTAAAAGTTCTTTCTTCTTTGAAGATTGTAAAAGTGTTACAAATTTAAACATGTTTGGCCTTTGTATGTAATATTTTCTGATAATTTTTTTTCTAATATCGCTATAAGCTGTACAAATTAAAACAAAATGAAATTCGTCTTCAATTTCAGTTGAATTACATATCTGACAAACTCTTTCATTTCTTTCAATCCTATGTCTTGCATAACGACCTCAATTATTAAGCTATGTGAAGATAAACGTAATTTAGTAAAAACACTTCGTAATCTTTTTGTACATAAAATATTCAGATAATTTTCATATCCAAAATTATCTTTAACATGTCTATACAAACTTGATAATACTCTATTTTCTTGTAGATCAGTGTTCCATTTTTGAATAAAGCAATCCGCCAACCTCTGTTTAAAGCTAGATATAAAATGTTGATGGTTCTCCCTTAAAGGATCATCCTATACATACATAAAGCCATACGTATTAAGAAGAGATTTTAAACCAATTTTAAAATCAGATAATGAAGATTTATATATAGATGATAAAATTATATTTTCTGTTGTAACTAATTTCAACCAATATCTAGCTATTCTAGTATATCTTGTGATAAATAATGGATAACGCCCCAATTCACCGTGAACACCAGCATTGCTCGTTGTCAGTTTTACTCTTAGAATATTTTTACAAAATTTGAGATAAATTCTCTCTATCTCCTTCGATTTTATGAAACCCCACACTTCAAAGCCGTAATTGAGTATTGATGAGACAAACACATCAAATAATTGAAGGGATGTTTCAGGTTTTAGTTCAGTTTTTCTTATGTTTTCAGTTATATACGGTGATAAGTTTTTGAAAAACACGTCTGTCTGCTAATGAGAGCCAACCGAGAACAGCAGTTAACTTATTAACTGAAACGGACCTAGTAACACTACTTGCAGCTTCATAATGTTGCTTTTCTAAACATTGTATGTATTTGACGATTAGTATGTATATATGCTAAAGTCTACTAAAGGATTCTGTATTCTGTTCTGTACTCTAAAGAATTTTTTTCATAAACTGTGCAGCCATCCCAAACAATAGAAGCATTCTCTAATATCGGTCGCATATATGAAATGTATATTTGGTTCATTGTTTTCCATCCAATTTTATATTTAAGGAATCTCGTCAGACCTAAAACCTTTGATGCTGACGATAAAATATTATTGATCATGTGTATGGCACGCCGTTTGCACAATAATCCCGTAAACCCCAGTTATCATCGTAAATCTAGGTTATCTGTTCAATAACTGGGGTTTCTGACCAAGAAACCACGTTTATCAGAAGTAATTATGTAAACTTAAGTTTAAGCTTAGAAACCCAAGTTAACGAAATTGGCATACGCCAAATGCACAATAATCTCGTAAACCTAGGTTTCTGACAGAAACGTAAGTTTTTATTTCATAAACAGCGGTTTCTGGTTGATAACCTAGGTTATTGTTCAGGAAACGTGGTTTCTCAACGCCGTTTGCACAATAATGTTGATAACGTAGGTTATTGGTCATGTGACATTTGTGACCAATCAAACGATTTGATTTTTATTGGTCTCATGATACATGTCCATCTTAACTTACTTGTATCTGCTGTTGTCGCAAAGCCCCGAATTTTGAGTGATTTGACAAATACTATATTACTACCGATCCTTAATTTGAAATGTATACATATATCACCTTGAACATTTAAACAGGGTACATGCATGGCTGGCTTACATTTCACATTAGTAATTCACTGAGACATCATAAGGCGTTTTACATCGGTGAGCAAAGCATTTAATATTTAAAATCAATTTCAGTTGACGCCACAGGCTTACAATATCTGCATAAATAATAGTGCATCTTTTCAGCTTGAATTATTTTGCAAGTATTATCTAACGAAACATAAAACTTGAAATGCTATTAAAACAGATATGTGCATAAGCACATTGCATCAGGCCTGCCAAATCTCCGGATAAAATCCGGATTTTTCAGTCGATCTCCGGATTTAAGTGTAAATCTCCGTATTTTTCATCAAAACAAAATGTTCATGTCAGATCTAGCAGCTATATGTTCACAGTTTATCAGCTATTTCCCAAATTGGCTCTGTTACGCTCCCTAGACAGAGGAGTATTTGCAAATGCCAAAATCAACGGGGGTCATCCGTGTAATGCACTGACTGAATATACAATTAACACCTAAGGGCATAATTAGTTCCTTCAGTGACATAATGTGCAATAACAGCAATATATCATTATCTGTGACTTCTTTAATTGGTCAAGCTAACTGAAATCGCAAATGTGAGGAACTAGAAACTCCTAGTGTGTGGTAACACTATAACAACTGCTGCTGTGTACGTTGATTATAATTTGTAAGGAAGACTTTGTATTTGCATTAAGAACGCATTTGTTTAGACTTCCATCAAAAAAAAATAATTGTAGTAGAAATTAAAGTCTTTCTAATCGAACTACTATGCTAATTTATTATTTTTTATAACTACCAAACAATGAAAAATACAAATTTGCGCTTTAAAAAAAAGTAGTGCGAAAATCAAGTCACGCGCTCCAAATTTTCATTTAAAAATGTTCTTCGCGCACTTTAAATCTTAAATTTTAAAAAGCTCAGGATTGTGTGTTAAAAAGTTTTGGCAGGCCTGTTGCATACGTTTTATATGGAGCCCCAATTGAAATAATACTTGATGATTTATATGAATCTAAACCTTGCGGTGGCCTTTTCAGTCTAGACTAGACATTTTCATAAAAAACACGAATTGAACGAATTGAACAGGCGACAAATTTAATGCATATGCACCTTTTTCATAAAATTAAAGTACATTAGTATGGTTTGATTTATATTTTGAAAGACATCAGCCCGCTTCCATTCCTTTAAACGCAACACATAATTGAAGATTGGCAAAAAATTAATACACTTTACCTTGCATTAAATTAGCAGATTATTTGTTTCTCTTTGTCACTATATGGAGCGAGATGGAGAGAGGAAAGGGCACACATACCATGTATTCAAATAATGCGCGAACACACTATCGCAATCCATACGTAATTCATGTACGTTCAGGACTCAGACGTTGACTATAGGGTTAACTATTGAATTTTTGAATTTTGCAGTTAACGCTAATATGTCGCCATTAAACAAAATGTGAGACCATTAAACGACTGATATAATCTACTGTCAGAAAAGTCAACTTTTCGATACTGGTTAACCCGTGTCGATACTGGTTAACCCGTTTCAAACGCATTTCAGTGTTTTTGACCTTTTCTTTACCTCAAAAACGCGTTCAAATACACTAGATGACATCTCGTTTTTGACGGTTTAACGTCACCTGACTGGATTTGCGACGGGTTAGTCGCACATTTTTGAATTTTAACCAATCTGATTGCAGGAACACCTCTTTTTATACTACTTGCGTGCATGACGAATTCTATCCGAAGCGTTATGTCCGTTTAGACTTGTGTTCGAAGAAATATATTTGTGCGTGCTTTCTTTATATCGTTTTTTTATATTTATTCTTTCTTTGTCTCCTATGACGTAAATTTCCCGTATAGTCATGGCTTTTTACGATTCATTAACATATTGTATATGGTAGTATAGTATCTCTGTCTATGTCTCTCTGCGTCTGTGTCTCTCTCTGACTCTCTCTCCGTCACTGTGTCTCTGTGTCTATGTGTCTCTGTCTCTCTCTGTCTCTGTCTCTCTATCTCAGTCTCTCTCTGTATGTGTCTGTGTCTCTCTGTCTATGTGTCTGTGTCTCTCTGTGTATGTGTCTCTGTCTCTGTCTCTCTGTGTCTGTGTCTTGGTCTCTCTGTCTCTGTCTCTCTGTATCTTACTCTGTCTGTCTGTCTGTCTGTCTTGCTATGTCTCACTTTATCTCTGTTTCCGTCTCTCTATGTCTCGCTGTCTCTGTAAATCTCTGTATCTGTGTCTCTGTGTCTCTGTGTCTCTTTCTCTCTCTGTCGCTCCCTGTGTCTGTTTGTCTCTGTGTCTCTGTGCATATGTATCTCTATGTCTCTCTGTCTCTCTATGTCTCTATGTCTCTGTCACTATATGTCTCTCTGTCTGTCTCTCTCTGTCTCTCTCTCTTTATGTGTCTCTGTGTCTCTGTGTCTCTGTGTATATGTGTCTCTGTCTCTCTTTGTCTCTGTCAATGTCTCTGTGACACAGTGTCTCTATCTGTATATGTCTGCCTCTCTGTGTCTGTCTCTCTGTCTTTGTCTCTCAGACTGTCTCTCTATGTCTCTGTCTGTCTCTGTCTCTGTCTGTCTCTGGCTTTTTCTTCTCTGTCTCTGTCTCTCTGTGTCTGTCTCGCTGTCTCTGTCTTTCTCTGTCTGTCTGTCTGTCTGTCTCTTTGTCTCTCTCACTATCGCTGTCTGTCTCTCTCTCTCTCTCTCTCTCTCTCTCTCTCTCTCTTGTTTGCCAATGTGATGACTGAAATTAGTAGAGACTTAAATAGAAATGGTTATTATTATAATGTCTCATACACTGCGTGTTGAACCCCGAACTGGATTCGAATGTTGAAAGCCGAACTGGGTTCGAATGTCACCCGACTGGATTTGCGACGGGTTATGCACGATTTAATAATCGCACATTTTTGAATGTCAACTAATCGGATTGCAGGATTTGTGTCAGCTGCGTTAGAAACAGACGTACCCTGCAGAGGTGTCTGTTATAACTTTGAGCCACCTGATTCTTCACCGCGTGCACGTCGCAGAGTGGGCACTGTCAGCAATAATGTAGGGTGACCTACTGGGTCGCCATTGCCAGCACATCCTACAAAGTTGGACGAGATAGGATTGCGGATCTGTTCTTACTTGTAGTATAAGTCACTGGCTTATATGATGCAGTACTAACGGAATGATTGCTGATTGACCGAGAGTGAAGAACCCCTTCGTCCCACCAGCGTGGAACGACGCCAGGAACAACTACAACAGGGGAAGCCTGGCGCCGTACACGGAGCGAAGGGGTCAGCAACCTGCGTGCCAGAAGATATAGAACTATCCTACGTTAGTTGCTATTGCCACCTGGGACGCAGGTTGCAGTTGGCGGGTGTGGCCCTAACGGGGATCGCCCAGTAGCGTAGACAGCACCACCTAGACGTCGTTCCAGATCCCCACACTTCACCGCCACAGCGACAGCCACAGATCGACAGCGACATCCACCTACACACCTACAAGAGAGACGACTACACTACACAGCAGCACCAGATCAACCTACATACACATCTTGAGAAGTCCAGACTCTATTGTGCCCATACTGTCAGGGTTACGAACGACACACACACACACTTATAACTTTGAGACGACCAGCACTGCGGACACAGTGGCGTTGCGGACACAATGGCACACTACGTATATGCACTTATATCCGCGGACACAATGGCCTCCTTCACATGGGTTTCTATTGTTTGGACCTTTGACCCGGTGTAGTATACAACTGAAATGTTTCTTAGAAGGTTTTAAACCCGCTATTCCCTTGTTGATGTTTAATAGCAGACATGTTTATTTGTATGATAAAGGCATACAGGAAGTAAATCACTGTGGTATTCATGCCTGGTGTAGTCGAAAGGAGTTCCCAAATATATAATCCCTAACTTTTTTTGTGATAAAAGGCATTTTTGAGTATTTAAGGCCTGTTTTTCTGGCTGAAATGACTTTATTGACTTGTTTGTGATAGCTAAAAACCATTTGCATGGTTGTATGATGATTTTATTTGTCAACTTGACAGTTTTGAAAGTGAAAGTAGAACACATTTAAGAGGTGCCGAATGAACGCAGTTTGTTCACGGTATCAACAAAGATCAGAATTTTATTTTATTATATGCCACATGACCCCTACTATTCTCAGCAGTTTTCTAGAGAGGCAGGTCTCATGACTAAGAACATGTAAGTGAATCTTAGTTTGAACTTCATTTTGAAAAATGGATAACTAAAAAGCTTGCTCAATATTGCATTGGACTCAATGGGATTTGATTTACTTCTGGTACACCTAAAGTAAGTTTCCCAGAATTCTAATCAGGTTTGAGTTTTTAACAGGTTGTCAACATTCTAACTTTATAAGGGAGGTGCATGGAGACTCATTTACGCTATTGAAACCTCGATGGCAGATCGAGGATTTTAGTTTAGGTGGGAATTTGAGCAACTGGGTCGGGCGGCATGCCTCCCGAGATGTTTTGTCTCCTATATGGCACTTAGCGAAATCTGGTGCATTTTCAGAATATTGTAGTCGTTAAATCGAATGGTGAACACCGGTAGATCTGACGCCCCTCCTCCTAAAATTTTCCATAGGTGGTTTCAAGGAAGAGGCGGATTAGGCGTACGCTTTTAATAATTACTTTTAATATGTAAGTATATGTATATATATGAAATCTATGGCATACATATATGTCCTAGACTTCTAAACCATCATGAGCGATTTATGATTTTGAATTCCTGGTATTGTTTGTAGTATTTTATTTTCTCCCTCACTTCGTCCGAAAATAAATTATTTCTTTACTCAAAGAAAAGCAAACACAAAATTGAAGGAATATGTCGTGTTTTGCAGTCATTATGAAGACGTCGTCTAATGCAGTCGTTATAAGAAAAAGTGGGCTAACAATGGTACAAGTAAGATATTTTATGAATCCTTCTAATATTCCGCAACAGAAACACATTTTTTAGAAAAACATACAGATGCACGTACACTGCATAGTACCTACTGTGGTTCACAAATTAATAGACAAACATTCCTGAAAAACATGCGGATAAATATTTTTTACTGCTAACATAAACAAATTCCGATACGTATATATGAACCAAATATTTCTTCAGGTAGCAACCCCGCACACGAAAAAAAACTGTGGGGAAACGTGTTCCAATGGCAATTGCGAAACTGCCCTCCGGATATTGACGGCGGGTCATAGGTTCTATATACTCTATTTAAAACAAACAGCGTAGTTATTAAATTGCATAACAACAGTAGGAACGCCAGCCCTATGGCGTAGGGATATTTATCAAACAAGGTCACGTGATAAAATCGATAACAAAATGACATTATTGGGAAAATTTTCACTGGCCAGATTTATACACCTCTTATTTATAAACTGTGATTATAACAAAACACAATCACAGATCGTTGTTAAAGTAATAATATTCACAAACTACATTGGTCGAACATAATTGGCGTACACTTCGTGTAATTCCCATTAATAGTTTTAGGTATTTTTCAAAGGGATGAATTTAGGTTGTTTTAAGGTTTAAATTGCCAAAAATGCGCTTTTAAATCAAAATCGATTTATTTTGTCATTTTAGAAGCGAGAATAAAAACAAATGCATGTACGCGTAGATAAATCTTTCCTCTGTCCATATGCAAATTTTTAATGAAATCAGAGACAAGTACTTTTTTTTCCCTAAAATTAACTAACATGACCCACGGACGCAAAGACGGCATGATGCATATACATTTACAGACGCGACCGGGTACACAAGAAATGAAATAATTCCATTATTTCAATACATATATTTCAGATGTATGTATCCATGCATTCCAGATTAAATTTCTGATCTATACATCCTTTTGGTTTATGCCGGAGTGCTCAGAATAGGTTTTGACAAACCAAATTGTAACGGTACGTCGGGAAAGGAAATGAGGATAGTGAAAATATATGTTGCAGTGCTAATTTTCTGAATCCGAAAAAAATGCAAAAAAAAAATGTTTTAACAACGAGAATGATTTTTTTTTCATGAAAGTGTTCATTGACATGTCTACTATTAAAACCCAAAATTTAAAGTCGATCAGAAAAAAGTATTTTTTTTTCCCCAAAATTAACAAAGTACACCGTGTTCGCTAAAATATGAACACTCGCCTTTCGAAGTTAATGTACACGCGGGATATAAAACCATGAACTTGTGAAATCCTTTTTAAGAGATATATTGATTTCAAAATTGTTCTGTATTTAATAAATTATTAGAGTAGAATGTTCACCGTTTTTCTCAAGGACACCATTACGGTAGTATCCCTGCAACCCCGCCCCTCATTCCACCCCCACCACCGTCCATACCGTATTGATTAGGCTGCTAATGCGCAGTTTTAATCAAATTTGATTTATTTCATCATTTTAGAAGCGAGAGAAAAAAACAAAAGCATGTTCGCGTAAATACATCTTTCCTCTGTAGATATGTAAAATATAAAAAAAATCGGAGGCAAGTACTTTTTCCCCCCGAAAATTAACAAAGTACACCGTAATCGTTTAAATACGCCGAATCGACGTTCCAAATCGATCATCGCACAGAATAAAATTGTGGAATTAAGAATTCATTTATAAAGATAAATCGATTTCAGCATTGTTCAGTAGTTGTTATATTACTGATGTAGTATGTTAACAGTATTTATGAGAGCAACATTACGGTAGTATCCCTCCAACCCCGTGGGTTTCCCCCCTCCAACCCGTACACACAATACGTTGTGTATTGCTGAGAATGCGCCTTTTATTCAAATCGATTTATTTCGTCATTTTAGTAGCGAGCATAGTAACAAAATCATATAGATACATCTCTCCTCTGTATATATGTAGAATTTCAATAAACGGAGACAAGTACTAATTAAGTAACAGGACCGTCCGACCCAAAGACGGCAACATTCATATTCATTATGGAAAGACGACCGGCTACAGAAACAATTAAATAATTTCGTTATGTAAACACATATATTTAAAATGTATGTGTTCATGTATTTTACATTAAATGTTTTATCTATACATGCTTTGGGTTTATGTCAGAGTGGCCAATTTATTTTAACAAACAATGTTGCAACGGTATATCGGAAAATGAAATCATGATGGCGGCAACATACGTTGCAGAGTTAATTTTCGAAATCAGAAAAAGCGATAAACTAATATAAGTTTAGCAGGCAGAAAGAAGTATATTCTTTTAACTGTTCGTTTAACACTGAGGGGGCGACTCGAGTTTTAAAGAAAGCAAGATTGGCATGTGTCCCTTTAACCAAGCAAAAAATTGACTGACGAGTAACATACATGCTACTGTCGGTAATAAACATGATTATGTGTAGACTCGAAGATTTCATAACATAAACATGTGGACATGATATTGTGTCAATGGAGCACTTGCCAGATTTGTGGTGTTGTGAAACACTGTACGCGTGAATCCAAAAGGTGCGGGTCGTTTATATTTATAGGGCATATACAGTTATATATATATATATATTTATATATATTATTCTTTTATATTTATATGGTCCCAGAACGCAGTCATACTCACTACTATATTGAAAGTAAATACTGAATATACATGTGCGGTGCGTTACGATTTGTAGTATTTGAAAACAGACATATTAAACATTTCCCTGAACATATACTCAGTACAGTATACTATATTCATAGAAGTATTATTTCCTGGAAAAAAAATACATGTTTGTTTTTAGCAGTTGAAATCTACTATATTCTGCGAATATTGCTATTTTGAAAATTTGAATACGTCTGTTTTCATCAAATAGCATGTTTTGTTTGTTTTAATATATATATTTTTTAATTTATGATTTAAAAAAAAAATGGATGATCGGAATATGTCTTACACACTGTTGAATCCTGTAATTTAACAACAAGTGGTTTGGTTCATAGGCGACAGTATCGGTGAACAAAACCACTTGTTTTACTGGATTCAACATTGTGCAAGAAAATATTCATATATTATACCATTAATATTATAACATGTGTGTTGTAACATATGCTTATCCTTGGATAGTGGATGTCTGCAGGGAACTTGACCTTTTACCTAAAAATCAAACGATCATCCTCTTTCCACTGTCCAACAATGAAGTTTCATGAAATTTGCTTTAGGTTAGAGGAAAAACTGTGTGGGCAATACTTTTCATTTTCCGGTCATGGTAACGGACCTTTCAACTACTGACTTCAAAATAAACAGGGATTATCATTTCACCAAAGGCATTCAAAGTATGAAGTTTTATGAAATTAGCTTCAGAGAAAGTAATAAAGACTTTGTACAAAGTTTCGTCAAAATCCAACAAGTAGCGCAGACAAGATATGTGACAGACGAACGGAAAGGCCAAATCTAATCTGTCTCACCTACCACTTTGTGGTGGAAGACATAATTAAAAAGACAATATTTTAGTTCATATGTATACTTTATTAAGCAAATAATTGAGCGAACATAAACTTCAGCATTGACTCTGGCCAGTGGTGTACATGGAGTCTTCTTCCACATGACGTGCAGACTGAAAGAAAAGAAAGAAAGAATAAAAAGTTAATATAAGTCGAGCAGAGTATTCAATTTGAATCAGGTGTTGCGAGAGGGATCTAGGGCATGTTTAGGGGCATTGGGACAGTTTAAAATTTAATTATTGTTTAACGCCTCATCAACACGTTGTTTAGGTTATTTCGAACCGCCCGAAAGAGAGGAGGAAACATACATAGGCATCCAGGAACCCTGCCCTACGCTTACTACCGATTAGATACCTATGGTTCTTTAACGTGTTTGGAGGGAGGACAGACTCCGATACACATGACCACCCGGTTTACGTTCCCATCAGACGAACGAGGCTAGCAGGACACATCGAAGTAACCCAGTGGCGCCAGTAAGAATTTAATCCGTGTTCACTGGATTCAAAGCCGATATGCTATAAACGTCCCTTGACCAAAACTGAGTAAATGGCACATCAAGTAAAGGGTCAATACATATTATATTGTGTTTCATACGAGTATATGATTGAACTGACATGATTATAGAACCATTTTAATGTATGTTTCACCCAACAGTACAGCAAGAATCTATTATAAGGAAAGTTAAATCTGACAGAGGGTGCAATGTTCTATAAGCCATTTTTACTAGAAGGGGAATAAAATACAAGTCTAGCCAAAAATCTAAAATTGTTAAATTTTACACGTTTTGTTCATAGGATATTTTACTTTAATGACTTAGTAAGGTCATTTTACATGGGGAGAAAACATTAATATACAACTATTTATTTTCTCTCTCAAAACCTGGTGATGCCGCTAGTTTTAGAAATAAAACATGATTAAATAGGGCAGTTGAGAAGAGACTTTTGTAGATGTGTGGTCTGTTCTGATGTGAAAATGTGTAAAACAGACACAAGATTGGAAATTTGCTCTGAGTCCCTTTAATAAATTGAGGACCCATCACATAGACCAATTAAATGATGTTAAAGGGACAAACGGCAATCTTGAAGTATTTATCAAGGTTTAACATTAGCATCTCCATTTGTTAACCTGGTAACATGTTAAATTTAAACCTGCTTGCATTAGAAGTTAAATAAATTATTATAGGTGCACTATTATCAACAGTAAGTAATGTGTAAAACAATTTCTTCTGAACTATTCTAATAAATAATATTAATGATGCACAAATGCAAACTATGCAGAAAAAATAACCGAACTCCAGAAGTTTTAAACAAATAAAGACTGCCTAGTGTCCCTTTAACACAACTTGTTTTCGCATGTATCCAGTACATGTAGTTTACACGAGCTCATATGACAATCACGCTGCACTATCACTGAAATTTTTGTTTACTCTAACTTTGAACAGCACCAGCATTTAAAGAACTACACAAGTGCAAACAATTTTTAAAAAGGCTCTTACCTCCATATGATCCAATGGCATTTAATACGGCTTGACATTCTGAAGTCGTCAGTATCAATTCACTCAGAGCTGCCCAAGGGCACGATTCACATTTGAGACCTCTCTGAAAACAACATCAATCCAATGTCAATGATCAAACAGACATAGTTTATCCTTTGTTATGCATAATGTAACATATTTAAAAAAGAAAAGATAAAATAACTAAATTGAATAAAGCATGAATACTACTTGTGCTCAATAACACGGTTAATGTAATAAAAACATCTCTCATCATTCATTCTACATGTAAAATATAATGTAGCCCAACTGGATATCCATTAAAAACATTGTACCACTTTCACAGCATATTTCCAGCCCATGGAATAGTCATTTCTTTTGAGACACACTGGAGGCAAGCGTAGTAGCTACACCGCCTTAAAGGCTTTTAAGTGAAATGTACTTTCTCGAAATTGCGTTGTTTTTTTCGCAATAGAATGTAAATAAATGTAAATTCAAAATCACTTCCTTGCCTCAAAACTTCTGTACATAAATATGAATCTGACCGATTTCAGTCAAATGTCTATGGCAGATTACATTGTTTCAATGGTAGTTGTATCGGGTTATGTATTCACGAATGTGCATTTCTACTAACAAAAAAAAAGGGGTGTGTACTATTTATTAACAAACACATTTTAATGACAAAACAAATACCTTGATCATGGATCTCCAGCAGCAGACAATACTCCCAAATCCAAATCCAACTTGCAACAACATGTCAATTTCACGTGTCAAGTTATGTCACGGTGACCTGTCAGTCACCAACACTGCATCGTGTTTACACATAATGGAACGTTATTTCGTCCGGTAAGGTATTAGTTTTTACATAATCTGCGGTATAAAACACTGTACGCGTGTTGTAAGACTCCATACGTACCCGTAGTGCTCGCCGACGTAGCGCGCCCAATTTCGGGTGTAAAAAAATGGCGTCTGTTTTAATTGAAAATTCGTAAAATAGTCCGTAAAATACAAAGAAATAGTCCATGTTCGCGGAGTTAAAATGCGAACAGAACTGATACGTTATAGGTCCGTGGCGTTCCTACTGCAAAACACGCAAATACAGACAGGAAAAACAATTAACCCAATAGCCTTCTTGACTGCTTGAGGAACATTGATTGACGAAAACGTTTGTATGTTATTATCAGAACAGAACAGAACATATATATTTTATTTAACTTGTGCATACGTACATCGTTATATATACATGCATAAATTGTCATGCATAATAAGTCAAGTGTTTTTAGACAAAAGTACATTTGCTATGAGCAATATTAATGTTGAGTAACTGATAAATGAGAATGAAACTACAAAAGAGCTAAACATTGTTTAATTAATCAAGATTGTATTCCTTACAGCTAAAGCTGTACTAATATATTTTGCTAACTTGATAACAATATTCTTATCCTGTGTCTGCAGTAATTCTAAGAATTTAAACATACTAGGTCTATTATAATAATATTTTTAATATAAATTGTCCGGATTCTTGTGTAACAAGGACAAATCAAAATAAAATGGTATTCATCTTCCAAATCAATACTGTGACAGCACTGACAATATCTTTAATTTCTAAGTATGCTATTACGAGAGTATTATCCCGTCCGTTCGTGCGTCCGTCCGAAGCTATATCTTGGTAACCATAAGTCACATACACGTAATATATTGTACAAATGTTTGTCCCTATGTGGACTCACTTTTGCTGAAGTATGGTTGTAATCGCCTTAGTAACACCAGAGTTATGGCCCTTGATATAATAATTACTTAATCAATATATAGTATATTATGAATCTTTTGTCTGGAAAATAACTCGAAAACTATTTATGGGATTCAATTTAAACTTCAAACACTGATACAGGGCAGTGAGTGGATTTACAGAGTGCAGAAACCATAACTCTAGGTAAACTAAAAGTGGATTTATGGGACTTTGTGGCTTTATTTACTAATATATAGTATATACTATTTTAGGACAATTTTGTTTGAACCATGACTAACTAAAAAACCATTCGACAGAATCAAATGAAACTTGAAACATTGATTAAGGGTAGAGAGTGGATGTGCAGAGTGCATGAATCATAACTCTGGGTAAAGTAAAAGTGGAGTTATGTGATTTTGTTGCTTTGGAAATGATGCCAATGCTAGTGTAACATTTACGACAAGGTATTGTAACTTTGCCAATACCAGTTTAACATTTACGACAAGGTGTTGTAACTTTTGTTACAAATAAAAATATTGTAACAGATAGCGTACACGTTGTAACTTTTATCACAACTACATTTTGTAATATTTACGGTGAGATAGCGTTTAGTGTAACTTTTACGGACGGCTTGTAACTTTTACGGACGGCTACAACAGATAGCGACGTTGTAACAAATGGGGTTCCTACACACACACTATATAACAATCACATCACTATATAAATTACGTCGGATCCAAGGGAAATAATTGGTATAAAGAAATAAATTCACAACAACATACTTTCCGGTGCTTAGGATGTGAAAAATATATGTATATATATATGCCATCTATTGCCATCTATTGACTTGTTCTTTTGACAGAACAGCACTTTCCTGGCATTATTCACACCCGTCATACGAAGTGTCTAAAACACACATTCCCAGGTCACTTAAAGGTTAAATGAGTGCACCTTTTAATGATTTATTTAAATGTCAAATTGACAATTAATGGTAACTTCATGTAGTTAACTTATATTTTAAGCACCATAATATCAATATATGATACAGAATTGTCTTTTAAAAAAATCTATATAGTCATAGTCAGATATAAAATCAATTAAGTAATGGTCTCATACTGGTCTAGTACAGGTGACATGTGGTCTCATGCTGTTGTCCTATACTAGTATGGACCACTCGCACTAATATAAGACTATGACTCACCGGAGTCAGTCCATGACACATATGTATGTAAGAGCACATGGACCACTAATTAGAGTCTATGGATCACCAGAATGAGACCACGAGCCACCAACATGAGAGCACGGACCAATCACGTGAGTCCATGGGTTACCATTATGAGTCCATGATTCACCAGTAAGAGACCACTGACCACTTACTGGAGTTCATACGTTACCAGTATAAGAGCACATTCCACCAGTATGAACCATAGGTCACTAATCTAAGCCCATGACTCATTGGTACGAGTTAATTGCGCATCAGTATCAGCTCACGGACCACTAATTGGAGTATATGGATCACATGAATAATACCATGGGCAAGCATGAGACCACGGGTCAATAATCGGCTACGATTATGAGTCCATGGGTCACCAGTAAGAGACCGCATGCCACCAGTATGGACCATAAGCCGGAAACTGAAAATATGACTCACCAATTAGTCCATCATGCATCAGTATTATCCCACCACTGACCATTAATACGAGTATATGGATCACCAGACTGAGATCATGGGACACCAGCATGATACCACGGGCCAATAAGTTTGACTCCATGGGCTACCTTTATGAGTCAATGAGTCACCATTATGAGACCACTAACCATCATTTCCAATCAACGGGTCACCAGTTTGGGAACACATACCACCAGTATGAACCATAGGTCACTAATCTGAACACATGGTTCACCAGTATGCAGTGAGTCCACGGACCACTGATCAGACTATATGGGTTCACAGAATGAGTCCAATGTCCGCAAACACGGGACCACGGGACATAATCTCCATGGGCTACCATTATGAGGCTATGTGCACCGGCATGAGACCATAAAGCACCATAATGAATCGTTATAGCATCGGTATGAGACCACGGACCACTATGTGAATTTATTGAGAACCAGAATGAGACCATGGGCAACCGGTATGAGACCATGTTCCAATGAATTGAGTCAATTGGCTACCGTTATGAGTACATGGGTCACTGACATGAGACCACATAACTTTGAGACTACATATACTGACATGAGACAATGCACTGCTAATGTGCGTCTTCGGGACACCAAGATGCGACCATTGTCAGTCCATGGGCCTCTATTGTGAGTTCACGGATCACAAGAATGAGTCAACGGATCACCAGTCTGAGTCCATCGGCCATCAGTCAGTATGTATCAGCGTACCATTAATTTAACTCCACATGCCACCAGTACAAGAACATGGGTCACTAACTGAGTCAAATGTGTCAGCAGTATGAGGTCATAGGTCAACTCTATGAGACCATCATAATATCGTAATTTGAGTATATATGCTTGGAATATATATAGGGCACCAGTATGAGTCCATGATCCACTTATTTCATTAGTCCGCAGACTACCATGATGATACATCAAGCTATGTGCATGAGCCGACAAGTTACTACGTGCATTACATCTTTGCTAACCAAGGGCTTCGAGCAGACATTCTCCTGTTAAAAGGAGAATATTTGCTCGAAGCCCTTACGTACATTAGTGTATCATATATAACACGAGTCATTTTATTTTTAGCAGAATGCATAGAATTTTCCATAATTGCCGGCCATTTTAACTTATTTTAAGTCATCAATACATTTCCTTTAGAAATATTGTTATACATTAACATGATCATATACTTCGGAGAGATATAGATACAAATTGTACACATGAAAATGGTTTGTATACCACAAGAAATGGGAATAATTGCTGGCCATCTTTGATGCCATCTTAAATTTCTCACTTTGCACCATGATTCAAAATGTCTACTATTGATTTTTTTCATCTTAGAGGGTGTCCTACAGGATTCCAGAAACAATTAGGGGACATCTAAATGCACACAAAGCCCCTATTAGCCACTGGACTACATGTGTAGACAACATTGATACATAATAAATTCATATATGCACATAACTGTTTCGTAAATTATAATTGTATAAATCGATATTAAAACTCATAAAATATAATGTTTCTGTACTCTTGGTACTTAGAGTGCTGATTAACAATGAAAACAAAACATTTAACTATTTTTAAAAATAATGCAAATTCATAACATAATTAATCATTCAATCGAAAATGCACTGATTTGACCTTTGACCTCAGAGTGACATTAAATAAAAATGCATTAGCGGCATCCAGCCTGGGGATACTTGTTATACTACAAGGAACAATTTTAACATGAACGCCAAGCATTACCAAAAATGCCATCAAACAAGTGTCACGATCTGAGCCGGTAGACTATAACTGTTAATTTTCACTGAAATATATATTACCCAACCCACTAATAGAACAATGTATATCATATGTTGTTTTCTTAAAAGTCAGACAATCAGACGTCATCTTACGATTGCAATTTGGAATAACTATAAATAGTAACAGGACGATTTCCAGAGTTGGCCTTCTTTCTAAATTAGAAGTATATGTCCTAAACTACCTCTGTGGAAAATTTGGTGCTTTTGTCCATTATGTTTAGATACCTTTGAAATATTCACATTTGACCCCTGACTATACGCTATGCCACACGGATTCAGCTAGTGGAAACAGCACAAAGGCCTAGGGGAAACTCGATGGTTGAACTTGCCACTAACTTTTTCGGGAGATTTTGGCGAGATTTGAGAGATTGTATGTACAATAGTCATATGTGCATGTTAATTAAAAGTTTTACAATTTAAAATGTCTTTTGACTTATGAGAAGCAGCAAGTGATGATAACAAGCGTAACTAAACTGTTGTGTTATGCTGTAATTTGCGAAATTTATACTTTTGTTATTTTAAAATAATATTGACTGTTATCTATTATTGGTTAATTTAACATGTTGTCTGTTATTTATTTATCTTGTCCCCAACCCACTCCCCGTAAACACATCTTAGTTTGCCCAAACCCGACCTTAGATTTTTTCAGATGGGTAGGTAGGTAGGAAAATTCTTCTTTTTTGACTTTTTGTTTCTTGCATGTATGGCAGATTCTTTTTTAAATGCTATTTGAAAGTTTAACTGTTTTAGTCCATGAGCCAAGAGGTTGGTCGGTACCATCTGAGATGGCAAATTCTATAATAATTGTTTTTGAAATCATTGATGCCGACAGGGATCAAATTTAATATTTTAGTCACTTGCTGAAAAAAGTAAGTGCGAAGATTTTGACACTTGCTGTTTTAATCAAGGTACTTGCATTAATAATTTAAAACCTCGATTCATTTTAGAAGGATTGCTATACATGTAATAATGACATGTTCACACGCAGCTAGATCTGCTGTGTTGACTGATCTATATCACTAGCATTTCTTGTCCTAGCTCCACCAAATGTGGGCATGTTTTTTTTATAGTATTATCTAGAGGGTCGGTCACATTAGTGTTTTGTTTATTATTATTATAATTATTTTAATATTGTTTTATTTTTAGATATTTTATTGGTCATAGTTTTTACAGTGGTTTCAAAATATCAAAGATACATACAATAGTTTGTAATACATTAATAAAGCAGTTAATAGTACCATGTTTATGTAGACATATCGACAAATTGTAACAATTACAGAGTAACAGCTATGTTGGTAGATCCTATCTAGAAATCTTAACCGATTTATTATATTTGTGTTTTCTGTTTAGCGTTGTTAAAGGATTAC
The DNA here is from genome assembly GCA_037043455.1 of Cyrtodaria siliqua. Taxonomy (NCBI): domain Eukaryota; kingdom Metazoa; phylum Mollusca; class Bivalvia; order Adapedonta; family Hiatellidae; genus Cyrtodaria; species Cyrtodaria siliqua. The sequence continues at coordinate 117,442 of JAWPHD010007639.1, forward strand.
CCAAATAAGTATATAAAGCAGAATATGCAGAATCTACATATGATCCATCAACTACATTTAGTAATAGTAATAAATAAACGTACCATATTTACTTAGACATATCAACAAATTGTATCAATTGCAGAGTAACATCTATGTAATAGTAACTGTGTCAGCTATATATTCTGGGCTTCCATGGAACCAAAATTGTGATGGGCCATAAAATGTATATATCTATAGCATTTTAACCATTTGGTTAGCTAAACCAAATGTTGGGTTGGGATTCCTTATATCATTATCGAGATGGGTGCATACTTAATTTAGGTGCAAATGAATCACGGGCTCCCTACGAGCTTAACATACCCTAAGAAATGTTTAATAATTTTGGGTTAAGTAAAAATCCAATCTTTGTTACTAACGATATGATTTACTCTTCTTATTCTTATTTCATTCATACTGGGGTATGCCCCCACCCCGCCCACACAACCCGAAACCCGGTTATTTATTTATTTTCATATTTCTGCATTGTTTTGTTTATTGATTCTTACACCTATAACTATGGTGCATAATGCCCACCTAAGTTCCAACTCCCCACCCATCCATCATCAAGAGGGTTGTGGTCGGGGGATGGTAAGGTGCACTATAGACATCCAATATATTGTTATATATACTGAACATCTATGTTTACGCTTCTTATTCATAGCTCAAACCATATTGGGTTATGGGCTCGCCTCGCATGGCGGTATGGGGTTGGTGAGTTGTGGGAGGGGGTGGGGTGAGGGTGCACTCTCAAATGTTGTTTTTTTTTGGTTTGGTATTTTTTCATTAAAAAAACACAATCCTCATCCATTTTTTCTGGGGCTGGGGAGGGTGGGGACTGTGGGGAGTGTGGGGAGGGGCGAGAGTTGGGCCAATGAAAATATTTCTTAGTTGTTAGTTTTGTTTATTATTACATCATAACTGTGGTTCCTGATGTTGGAGAGGGTGGGTGGGGAAGGGGAAGGCGGGGTGCACTATCAAATGAATTTTGTATCTATTTTTCTTAACAGATAACCTCAATCCTTATCCAGTTATTTAAAAAAGAGTAAATATTTCTGTGTTGTTAGTCTTACACCGTGATTATGGTGCATACTGCCTACCTCAATCCTCACGATAAAGTCCATATTTTCAATTCGGTCCCCAGGTCACTCTGTTACTATTTTTAGCACCTTTCAAGATGGCCGCCAATCAAATGCTTAAAGACAGCAATATATTCTTAATTATGGCTTATCCCAAGAAACATTCACACAGAACTGTTTTATTTTATTTTGGCTTCGATTTAGGCTCCTTTATAATATATTAAATGTCCTCCGACCCCATGTTAAATATTTTCGGCACATTGCAAAATGGCCAGCCGCCACCATCCAAATACTTAAATATAGCAATATGTTTATAATTATTGCTTACCCGAATTTACATAGAAATGTTTTATTTTACTTTTGATTTAGGTTTAAGCTCTTCTATAATATATTAAATGCCCACCACAAACTCACCCCACTCCTCTGTTACTATTTTAGCACATTTCAAAATGGCCGAAATCCAAATGCTTAAAGATGGAATATGCAATAGATACAGTCTGGTCTCAGCGAGTTGGTTTATTTAATCGAGGTGTTTAAATAACCAACGAGCTGAGACATACTCTATCTTTTTTGTAGCATGGTGTAGTTAGTAACACTGTGTCGTCAGAGCGACGTCCATACTCTAAATTCCTCTATCTGGTAAGTGTAGTACGGTATAGCCACGCCCATTAGTTACCCTAAATTAAACGATTTAATGCTTTGCATTCATCAAAGGAAATGTCATCATTCTACAATTCCGTGTAAATGTTCTTCAGGTTAAGCCATAATTAAGAATGTGTAGCATGGTCGGTGACATTTCCTTTGTTGAATGCATCATCATCACCCCTGTATTGGTTTAGGTGCTGTTTGAGTGAAGGCAGAAAACAATGGTCGTCGCTCCAGCAAAACATGGAGTTTTTACAACATAATTTGAAGCAACTCTCTAGTTCTGCAGATGAGAAGGTTCCAGGCCCATTCTGCATTTGTTTTAATTATATAGCGGAAATTCCCGAGTTGCGTTTCTTTTTCACTTTAGTATATTTACTTTTTTGGCAAATATCGTTCTGGGTAGAATAAAATAAAGCGCCAACTGTATTCGCCGTTTTTCACGCACATAAAACTCAACGTTTGCTTGACGTTATGTTGTAGGGATGGGGATGGGGTAAGGGTCTCATAACAGGATAAAACAAATTGAATTTGATGATACTAGATAATAGATAACAATGAATTAACAATACACAAAACAGTTCACAGTAAATAAAATAAAATAACAATCCTACATTTTACATTTTACGATAGGTGGTGGAGGGGGAGAGTTGGGGACAAGATAAATAAATAACAGACAACATTAAATTAACCAATAGATAACTGTCAGTATTATTTTAAAATAACAAAAGTATAAATTTCGCAAATTACAGCACAACACAACAGTTTAGTTACACATTATTGTTACCATCACGTGCTGCTTCTCATAGGTCAAAAGACATTTTTACATTTTAAAACTTTTAATTAACATGCAAATATGTCTTTTGTACATACAATATCTCAAAGTCTCCCTAAAATCTCACCAACGTTAGTGGCAAGTTCAACCATCGATTTTCCCCAAGGCCTTTATGCTGTTTCCCCTGGCTGAATCCTTGTAGCATAGCGTAGCGAAGAAAGCAAAAGCAGGCCGGCTGACCAAGGCTAGAGTAAAGCTTCTTTAAAAATGTTGACACCTCAAAACGAGGTCATACTGAAAAACAGGTATGATCGGTGATTGGTCAAAGTCAGTTTTTAAATCCTGAAACGGAAGGTTACGTTTATTGTTTGTCTTCAATTGTGTTTTTGTATGCCCTTACTGGATATTGTCTTGTTACTCTGTCTTCTGACAAGTCATTGAGTACTTGCTTGGCTGCTTTCTAGTCCTAGAAAACTCATGTAGCTTTATTTACAACATAAGAGTCATGCAAACGTTGACTTATTTGCGTGACAAAATGGCGAATATAGTCGGCATATCGCTAGTGGGTACTTTAATCGTAATAATCTGCCAAGACCGATATTGGCAAGTAAGACATATACATCATACGGGTTTGTCTGTCCGAGACAAGAATACACGTAACAAAGCGTAGTAAAGAAATCAGAAGCATGCTGGATGACCGGGGCTAAATTTTATTTAATTAAAACATGACGTTACTCGAATTGTTTTATCATTTTTTAGATTTTAAATCGACATATTTATATGACATAATCGACAAACAGAACATAGCTTGAAAAAAAATATCTCGTGTTCATCAGATAAATATCTCGTGTAATGCAGATACTACTCATTACGTCGAGTACCTTTATATTGATATATGTTTATTTGTTTTGTTTCAACGCGATATAAAGAAAAGAAAAAAATGTCAAGTTCACTAAAATCGATTTATTGTAAAATAAAGAACCTTGTCAACGTATTTGTTTTGCTTTTATTGAATTGTGTCGTCTTTTGTCGACATACATATATCGATTTATAGATATATATCATAACAACTCGAGTTATTTTAAATGGAGAAATTCAATATAACCCAACAAGACGAGGCACGAATACGGAAGCGTATTCGTGCCTCGTCTTGTTGGGTTATAGTGAATTTCTCCTTTTAAACTATCTCGAGTTGTTACAATATATGTCTATATATCGATATATATTTGACAAAATACGTTGTAATTCAATAAATGCAAAACAAATACGTTGAAATGGTTCTTTATTTTACAATAAATCGTTTTTAATGAACTTGACATTTTTTTCTTTTCTGTATATCGCGTTGAAACAAAACAAATAAAAATATATCAATATAAAGGTACTCGACGTAATTAGTATTATGTGTATTACACGAGATATTTATGTGATATACTCGAGATCTTTATTTCAAGTTATGTACATTGCGTCGATAATGTGACATAAATATGTAAAAAATGGTAAAACAAATCGAGTTAACGTCATATTATAATTAAATTAAATTTGCGCCGAAATTATTAGCCCCGGTCATCCGGCCTGCTTCTGATTTCTTTGCTGCGCTTTGTTGTTCGTGTATTCTAGTATCGGACAGCCAAACATGTATGATGTATATGTCTTACTTGCAGATATCAGTTTTGGCAGATTAGGCCGATTAAAGTACTCACTAGCGATTAGCCAAATGTTTTCGCCCTTTTTTTACGCAGATAAATGTCAACATTTGTATAAAGTTAAGTTATAAATAAAGCTGCATCAGGATGGGGTGGGGGTAAAACATGTTTTCACTTTGAATAGGGTCCTAGGCATTCAAGCTAAAATTCATGAAATTCAACCACAGACAGTCTTGGGTTGCAGGGGGATTCACCCGGACTCTAAAACATATGGTAAACTGCCCAAAGGAATCCCATCTCACTCCTGACTCTCACTGGACCTTGACAACTGGGCGGACGGTATCATGCATTTTACTGGCAAATATTGGTCTGTTCAGATACTACAAAAAAGAAGCGCCCACTGTATTCTCACGCACAAAAAGTCAACGTTTGCATAACATTACGTTGTAACTAAAGCTACATTAGGGTGGTATGGGGTGGTGGTAGTCGGAGGGGGTCTCATAAAAGGATAACAACAAACTGAATTTGAATAATAACAGATAACAATGAAAAGTTCACAGTAAATAAAATAACAATCCTAAATTTTACATTTCACTATAGGTGGTGGAGGTTCGTTTGTTGGTATGGGGTTTTACGTCATTTTCAACACATGTAAGGTTATATCTGACGGTCGATTTAGATTTTTATGGAGGCAGACCATCCGTAATAATCGAATCTTCCTCACGTACAAGTCGAGCTACCAGTGGGATTCGAACCCGCGGTGAGAGGAGAGAAGGTTTACAACGTAACGTCGGTAGTGGAGGGTGTGTGTGTGGGTGCGGGGGGGGGGGGGACACTATAAATACGTAACAGACAACATTAAATTAACCAATAACAGATAACAGTTAATATTATGTTAAACAGAAGTATAAATGGCGCTAATTACAGCATAACACAACAGTTTAGTTACACTCGTTGTAATCATGTGCTGCTTCTCACAAGTTAAAAGTAAGACATTTTAAATTTTAAAACTATTAATTTACATGACAATACGTCTATAGTACAAAAACTCTCTCAAAGTCTCGCCAAAATCTCCCCAACGTTAGTTGCCAGTTCAATCATCCATTTCCCCCCAGGCCCTGGTGCTGTTTCCCCAGGCTGAATCCGTGTAGCATAGCATAGCGAAGAATTTAAAAGAAGTCCGGGTGACCAAGGCTAGAGTAAAGTTTCTTTAAAAATGCTGACACCTCAAAACGAGGTCATACCGAAAAACGGGTATGATCGATGATTGGTCAAAGTCAGTTTTTAAATTCTGAAAGAGATGGTCACGTTTATTGTTTTTTCTGAGTAGGTCTGGGTAGATAAGACCAAATAAAAGGTTATGCAAACGTTGACCTTTATTTGCGTGAAGAAATGGCGAATACAGTCGGATAATCGCTAGTGGGTGCATTAATCGGCCTATTCTGCCAAGACCGATATCTGCAAGTAAGACATATACATCATACATATTTGGCTGTCCGAGACTAGAATACACGAACAACAAAGCGTAGCAAAGAAATCAAAAGCAGGCCGGATGACCGGGGCTAATCATTCCGGTGAAAAATTTATTTAAATAAAGCACGAATTTAATTCGATTTCTTTTACCATTTTTTAGATTTTAAATCGATATATTTATATCACATTTTCGACAAATGCACATCACTTGAAATAAAGATCTCGAGTATATCAGATAAACATCTCGTGTAATACACATAAATCTCATTACGTCGCGTACCTTTATATTGATATATTTTTATTTGTGTTGTTTCAACGCGATATAAAGAAAAGAAAAAAATGTCAAGTTCAATAAAAACGATTTATTGTAAAATAAAGTACCATTTCAACGTATTTGTTTTGCATTTATTGGATTACAACGTGTTTTGTCGACACAAATATATCGATATATAGACATATATCATAACAACTCGATATAGTTTAAAATGAGAAATTCAATATAACCCAACAAGACGAGGCACGAATACGCTTCCGTATATATCAGATAAATATCTCGTGTAATACAGATAATACTCATTACGTCGAATACCTTTATGTTGATATATTTTTATTTGTTTTGTTTCAACGCGATATAAAGAAAAGAAAAAAATGTCAAGTTCATTTAAAACGGTTTATTGTAAAATAAAGAATCATTTCAACGTATTTGTTTTGCATTGATTGAATTACATCGTGTTTTGTCGATTTATATGGAAACGTATAAGGATCACCAGTTGTTGCGTTAATTACCTCCTTGTAGACTTCGAAATTGGCTGGTTGATTCATTGTTTCGCGTCTTTTCAACCCCATTTTCTCGACTTACGGCGTGTTTCTTGAATCATTTCGACTTAAAAGAATGCAACTTAGTACGATTTACCTTCACATGTCAGAAAGACTGAAGTCGAAATGTTCGTCAATTAAATAAGTTAAGTTGCTGTATGTCATCTTGACTAGTTATATTTCAATATGATGATAAGAAATCTGACGACTTATTCAAATTTATTACGTCATGTCGTCATCAATATTGTTCACTTATTGACATTAAACACGACAAATCATGTTCTCCGTGGTTCATTCCTAAGTTTGGTTGAATTCCGTTCAGCGGTTTAGGAGGAGATGCGGTAACGGACAGACGGACGGACAGACGGACAAACGGAGGCGATTTTAACATACTCTTTTTTTTAGAAACTTTGGTATAAATATGGTGTATTAAAGAGTAAACAGAGGTATCATAAAAGCAATTTTAAAAAAAAAGAAAAAAGAAAAGAAAATAATGTATCAAAATGCCAGCGCAACTCTTCATAGATAGTAGATATAAAAAAAACACGATGTAAATTCAAAATGTGGCCCGCAACAGCAACTGCACCTTTTAGGCCATAATCTGAAAAAAATATCAGTTATAGTTTGAGAATCTGACTCGTATAATTAAAACAAACAATAAAAAGCAAGTAAAATCTCGCTAAAAAGGATGTGACCATTTCCAGTACGTTGTTCATATGTATACAAAAAGAAACGGTAATCGAAAACAATAATAATTCAACCTAAATTCGTGTACTTTCTTGTCCGACTTGTTTGACTTTGTGGTGTGTATGGTGCGTTTGTGATTGTAGTGTGTATGATACGGGCTCTCTGGTCCCTCATATCATAAATGCTGGGTATTGATATGAGGGATATGCCATTATCACGCTATTTTGGGGGTGATTAGCTTGTCCATTTGCAGCATATTGATACTTATGGGCATCGAACTGGGGTCTGTTCGGTTCATAACGTGTGTTTGTTTTAATGTTGGGGTATTTTGTTGGCGGTGGCCAGTCAAGACTGCCATACGCCACAGGTTGGATATGAAAGGTACCGTAGGGAGGCGCTTCTTAGTCCTAAATGGGCATGTGCCGTATTTACTATTATTGTTTTTGATTACCGTTTCTTTTTGTATACACATGAATAACGTACTAGAAATGGTCACATCCTTTTTTAGCGAGATTTTACTTGCTTTTATTTGTTTGGTTTGATTATACGAGCTAGGTTCTCAAACTATTACTGATATTGTTTGCAGAGTATGGCCTAAAAGGTGCAGATACTGTTGGGCACCACTTTTTTATTTCGAATTTACATGGTTGTTTTTTTTATATATACTGTAGAGTTGCGCTGGCGTTTTTGTTACATTCTTTGCCCCGGGTTCAATCCTCCGTGGTGCCACTGAGTTTCGTCGGTGTGTTCTTGGGCAAGACACTTTCCCTTAGTCCCGTCCGTCGGATGGGGACGTAAACCGGGAGGTCCCGTGTATCGGTCTATCCTCCGAGCACGTTAAAGAACCATAGGAATCTATTCGATAATAAGAGTAGGGCACGGTTCCCGGATTCCTATGTATCATTCCCCTCTCTCTGGGGCGGCTCTAAATAACCTATACTGTGTTGATGAGCCGTTAAACAACATTCAACAAACAACAAACATTCTTTTCTTTTTTTTTTATTTGATTCTATGATACCTCTATTTACTCTTTAATATACCATATGTATACCCATGTTTTTGGAAAAAATGTGTATTAAAATCGCCTCCGTTTGTCCGTCCGTCCGTCCGTCCGTCCGTCCTTTACCGCATCTTCTTCTAAACCGCTGAACGGAATTCAACCAAACTTAGGAATGAACCACGGAGAACACGATTTATCGTGTTTGGTGTCAGTAAGTGTACAATATTGATGACGACATGACGTAATAAATTGGATTAAGTCGTTAAATTTCTTATCGACATATTGAAATATAACTAGTCAAGACGACATACAACAACTAAACTTATTTGATTGACGAAAATGTCGACTTAAGTCTTTCTGACATGTCAAGGTAAATCGTACTAAGGCGCATTCTTTCAAGTCGAAATGATTCAAGAAACACGCAGTAATCTGGGGGTGGGGGGGGGGGGGGGGGGGGGGGGGGGGGGGGTACATTAAAGATTCCCAGATGTTCAAGTCATATGGTAATGTATATGTGGCGATTAAAATAAAAGTAAAGATTTATTAACGGGTTCTTAAAATACCCGTAACTGAATATGCGTAAAATGAATTATTAGTTGATAGCTCTTAATTTG